>CAUYRH010050052.1:0-36428 GCA_963574655.1 Perodicticus potto
AAATAGCGGAGGATATTAACAAATGGAAGAACATACCATGCTCATGGCTAGGAAGAATCAACATTGTTAAAATGTCTACACTTCCAAAGCAATCTACAGATTGAATGCCATTCCTATTAAAATACCAACATTATACTTTCAAGACTTGGAAAAAATAATTCTCCATTTTGTGTGGAACCAGAGAAAACCCTGTATAGCTAAGGCAGTTTTTATTAATAAAAACAAAGCCAGGAGCATCAGCATACCAGACTTTAGGCTGTGCTACAAGGCCATAGTGGTCAAAGCAGCATGGTACTGGCACAAAAATAGAGACATAGACATTTTGAATCAAATAGAAAACCAGGAAATGAAACTAACATCTTATAGCCACCTAAACTTCAATAAATCCAACAAGAACATACACTGGGGAAAAGAATCCCTATTGAATAAATGGTGCTGGGAGATCTGGATATCCACATGTAAAAGAATGAAACTGGATCCGCACCTTTCTCCACTCACAAAAATTGATTCAAGATGGATAAAAGACCTAAATTTAAGGCATGAAATGATAAAAATGCTCAAAGAAAGCATAGGAAAAACACTTGAAAATATTGGCCTGGGGAAAGACTTTATGAAGAAGACTTCCGTTGTAATTGCAACAACAACAACAAAAATAAACAAATGGGACTTAATTAAACTGAGAAGCTTCTGTACAGCTAAGAAGACAACAACCAAAGCAAATAGACAACCTACATAATGGGAAAGGATATTTGCATATTTTGAATGACAAAAGCTTGATAACTAGGATCTATAGAAAACTCAAATTAATCCCTATGAAAACCAACAATCCCATATATCTATGGCTAAGAGAGATGAATAGAACGTTCTCTAAAGAAGACAGACAAATGGCTAGCAAACATATGAAAGAATGTTCATCATCCGTAATTATTAGAGAAATGCAAATCAAAACCACCCTGAGATACCATCTAACCCCAGCGAGAATGGCTCACATCACAAAATCTCAAAACTGCAGATGCTCGTGTGGATGTGGAGAGAAAGGAACACTTTTACACTGCTGGTGGGACTGCAAACTAATACAACTTTTTGGAAGGAAGTATGGAGAACCCTCAAAGAACTGAAGCTAGACCTCCCATTTGATCCTGTAATCCCATTACTGGGCATCTACCCAGAAGGAAAAAAATCCTTTCGTCATAAGGACACTTGCACTAGACTGTTTATTGCAGCTCCATTTACAATTGCCAAAATGTGGAAACAGCCTAAATGCCCACCAACCCAGGAATTGATTAACAAGCTGTGGTATATGTATACCATGGATTACTATTCAGCCATTAAAAAGATGGAGACTTTACATCCTTTGTGTTAACTTGGATGGAAGTGGAACACATTATTCTTAATAAAGCATCACAAGAATGGAGAAGCTAGAATCCTATGTCTTCAATACTGATAGGACAATTAATGACCTAGTACAGGGTGGGGGAAGGGGAGAGCAGAGATAGGGAAGGAGGGAGGGTGGTGGGGTCTTGGTGTGTGACACACCTTTTGGGGGCTGGGCACAATTGTAAGAGGGACTTTACCTAACAAATGCAATCAATGTAACCTGGCTGTACCCTCAGTGAATCCCCAACAACAACAACAACAACAACAACAAAATAGAGGAAAAAAAATAAGAAAAAAAAAGACTTTTTTTCTTTTTGTACTTTTTTTTCTGTATTTTTTTTAATTTTCAAAAAATTTATAGTGAGAAGAATAAAAAAGGATCAATTGAGGAGAAAAAAGGCATTGGACTGCAGGGTCTCTTCTGGTTTTCAAGTCTAGGGAATCATTAACATAAGTGAAGAAAATTCCTTTACAGTGGTTTTGGGTCCCACACACCATGCCCCATTTCTTCTATTTTGTTGAAATAAATAAACTCATTGCCCAGCCCGAGCCAGAGATTTGCTGTAAGTAGTGAAGGGTTGATTTCATAGGAAGCACATTTGCTGTGCCGAGTTCCTTGTCTCCTGCACTGTCTGTTCTGACTTGTTCTTTCCCTTTCTTTCTTACTGTGGAAGCCCAATCTAATGAGAGAGCAGAGATGATTGATTAGTCCAGAGAAGCCCTTGATAGGGAGAAGGGAGCTTTGCTTTTCAAATGCATAAAATATATCCAGAAATGCCTCCAAGTAATTTCCCTGTTGCCTTGGGAATAAGAAATTCTATTGCCAGATCTTTTGTTTGGTGTGAGCACTTGAAGGCGGGGTGGGGGTGGGGTGGTGGGAGGGGGGAGATATTTTTCTGGAAGTTAGTGAATTACTCCTGTGTCCTTGACCCCAATCTGTGTTCAGTGACTTTGCCATTCTGTTTAGAGCAGGGGTACCACAGTGTTTTTCAACCTTTTTAATCTCATGGCACACTTGAGCGTATAGTTAAACTTCTGAAGCACACTTAAATTATGTTGATTAAAAAAGAGTAAGAAAAATAGTATGCTTACTGTGCTTTGAACTTCTTTCAAAAATAATTTAATTAATGATCTTTAAACATTTTCACAGCACACCTGAGATCTGTGCCGCAGCACACTGGTTGAAAATCCCCGAGATAGCAGTTGTCAGGGTGGGGGTGTCGAAAAGTGGAGGTGGCTCTTGTTTAGATGCGTCCCTTCTCAGCCCGCCACCTTGGGCCAGACACTTCACTCAGGACTATACGAACGGGAGGGTGAGCAGACTGCCTTTGATTAAGTCCCTTCTATTCTCTGAGAAGCCTCTGTGTTTTCCACCAGTAAGTTGAGACAGACGAATCTATAGCTGTTCTTCTAATTCAAAGATTCTGTTTTTTAACATAAGAACTAGTGGTAAAATAATAATTTTAGGCTCAATTTGAGTGTTGCCTTTGAAGGATGTAATTGTGTAGATAACCCATTCTGTGTCATGGGAGGTAGAATATTTGAACATAACCTGTGAGGAATATACCCTGAGGGGGATTAGCGTCCTTTCACTATGAACAACATTTGGAGAGTTAACATTAGGGTGTTAAAAACAGTGAGATTAAAGTCAAGGTGCCTGTGGCTCAGCGAGTAGGGCGCTGGCCCCATATACTGAGGGTGGTGGGTTCAAACCCTGCCCCGGCCAAACTGCATCAAAAAATAGCTGGGTGTTGTGGTGGACGCCTGTAGTCCCAGCTACTCGGGAGGCTGAAGCAAGAGAATCGCCTAAACCCAGGAGCTGGAAGTTGCTGTGAGCTGTGTGACGCCACGGCACTCCACTGAGGGTGATAAAGTGAAGACTCTGTCTCTACAAAAAAAAAAAAAAAAAAATCAAGATACCTGTTTCTGATTCCCATTCTGGCTCTCATTTTTAACTGGGTGTCTTTAGGCAAGAATATAACTTTTCTTAATCCCAATTTCTTCATTTGTTACAATGCAAAAAAAATGCCTATCCCCCAGTGTTACCCTGAAGATGAGGTGTCATGTGTGAAAAACACCTAGCATACCCTCTGGTCCATGGTAAGTACTTAGTGGTAGCTGGAATTATCTACTGAAAATCCGTAAGGAGCTTCAGAGGCCACAATACCTCATGGGGGAAAATAGGACCATTTGTTGTGCAAGCAGACCAGGTGGGGCAAGCTGGAGGAACTCAAGTGCACACAGGTTGCACCTTGGTGCGATGAAGGAGAGCACCCGTGTCAGGCTGTGGGCAAGGTGGGTGATGGAGAGAAGCCTGGTAGCGTAAGAAGAAGGCCCTCTCAGGATGCATCTGCGCAGACCTGCCCGAGTGCCTGGGCTCCTGGTGCCAGCCTGCCTTCCATAGAGCGGTGCTCGGCTGCTGGGACAGAGCAGTGGTTCTGGAGGGCCGAGGGGAGACTTGTGCTTCTCACGCTGGCTGGATGTCCTACAGGCCAGAGTAATAAGATGCCGCTCCCTATGCAAGCACACGTGTTTCACGGGAGCTTTATTTATAGGGAAATCTCCAGAGCACATTTTGGTTCTTACCCTTGGATCTTAAGGGAAAAGATAGTTTATATGAAAAGTTTTAGATTGAAAGTTGGTGTAAGAACATCTCCTTCCTTACTCTTACTTGCTTTGGTGTTCGGGTGAGCCTTATATGAGTCATGTCAAACTCCCTCCCAGCGGTGGGAGTTTGTACATTTACCAAGTACTTGGTTTACGTTGAACATCAGTGGGCACCAGCCGGAAAACAGCCGTGTGCCAGAAGTTGTACCTGGGCACAAGGGCCTGGCAGTTCCCTGGGGAGCGAGCTGTGTGGTAAATAATCATCCTCTGTAAGGCACTATGTAGACCGTGAGGAAATTTATTACTCATCTTCCTAATTGTTTCCAGAGCTGGTGTTCTTAATTTTATTTGATCATTCTGTTGCCCTTTGGCATAAATAGTCTGTGGAATTATTTTGAAATGGTCAGACCAGGGCTGTTGATGTCATACCTGAGTTCAAATACGGTGCTATGTTCTAGCTGTACGGCTGTGAACAAACTACTAACTGGAGAGGCTTGGTGACCTTTGCCAACAACTCTGTGCCTCAGTTTCTTCACCTGCAGAATGGGGGACTGGCACTACCTACCTCCTAGTGTTGTTGTGGCCATACGTGTGAAGGGCTTAGCAGAGTGCCTGGCCGTTGTAATGGCTGTGTTTAAGTATTCACTTAGAGAAAAGGAACAGACAAAGCTTTCTCACTGAGCTTCTTATTCCTCCACTGTACATGGGAACGATAGCGTCTTTGTGGCATTATTGTGGGAGTTAAATGAAGGATCATATGTCTATGCCCAGTGTAATGCCAAGTTCTAATCCAGCCAGACCAGAGAGGAACTCAGCATAGAGGGCAGGTGTAACATGCTTTATTCCGCTCACCAGCAGTGGTGAGCTAAGTTATGTGGGAGGTTTGCCCTAGCTTCTGGAGGCTGGGGCGCTAAATTGCTCATCACAATCTGTGGTCCACAATCTGCAATTTGCCCAGGGGAAAGGTCCTGTACTCCTTTATTCCCAGGGGAACAAAAGTGACAGCATGCTAAGCGGCAGTTAGTGAACATGACTTCACTGTACACAGTTGTGACTGTCTAGGAGCAAAAGGCACCCCCTTGGCAAGGCCACAGGTGAGAATGGCCAAACACTTTTTCTCTTGCCCCACAGCCAGTACAATGCCTTTCACATAAGACATTTGCAGAACATGTTAATTATCTTACTTTATGTATCATTCATTCAAAATTACTTGCATGACACCTGTAATTCCAGCACTCTGGGAGGCTGAGATGGGTGCATCGCTTGAGCTCACAAGTTGAAGATCAGCTTGGGCAAAAGCAAGACCTTATCTCAAAAAAATAGCTGGGTGTCATGGTGGGCACCTGTAATCCCAGCTACTTGGGAGGCTGAGGCAAGAGGTTGCTTGAGTTCAAGAGTTTGAGGTTGCTATGAGCTATGATGCCATGTCACTCTTCCAGAGGCAAGAAAGTAAGACTGTTTTAAAAAGAAATTACGTGTATACTTTCAGTGTGGGGATTGTACTGCTAGCTGTTGTAAGGTATTCAGAGAAAAAAGTAGGATGAAACCTGCTCTTTACCAGCTGACTAGCTATTTTGAGGAAAAAATCCTCCCCCTAAACCCAACTATAGTCCTCTCAGTATATGCAGGGGATTGTACCCCCTTCCCCTGGATACCCAGTCTGCACAAATCAAGTCTACAGTCTTGTGGAACCTGTGTCTAAAAAAGCCGTTCCTCTACATGTGTGGGTTTTGCATCTGGTGAATAACTATATTTTGGATCTGCATTTGGTTAAAAAAAAATCCACGTGTAAATGGACCTGCACGGTTCAAACCCACATTGTTCAAGGGTCAGTAAGTGTCCATTTATCAGTGCAGCTGCTCAAAGGCGAATGGATATTGATATTTAAGGAAGATGTTAAGGAGGGGAGCCAATTAGAATGTTTAATTAGAGAAGACTGGGAGAAAGGATATGAGCTTAAGTATTCGAAAGGATTGTCAAGTATAAAATGTGGTTTATTTAGTCTGTGAAGATCCCCCAAAGGAGATACTTTTCTAGCTCTCTGATATTGGGATGTTTTGCCTTCTGACATGCTAAGAGCTGTGTTTTGAGAGTCTTTTGGTTGTAATTTCAGATGAACAGAAAACCACACAGTTTAGCTTAATAAAAAATAAATTGAAAGTTTACTAAAAGGGGACACATATTTATTTCAAGGAATTTAAGCGCGGCCCTGGTTCACAAGTGAAAATAGGAGCAGGAGCATCTGGGGAATCCAGTCATTATCTGTCAGACTCTACCTCTCTCCCGTTTCTGTGTCAAGTTCATCCTTCCCTTCTGCCGGCTCCCCTGCTTTGCACTGTGTGCGGGTGCTGGGCTGCTTCCTGGCTTCTGCTCTTCCATGTCTTCAGGGCAAGGGACCATTCCAACTGACTCATATTTCTTGGTCCCCAGGGAAAAGATCCAGAGGATCTGATTGACCAGCTTGGGGTAGGGTGGTCCAGTTAATGATAACCTTGTAGTGGGAGGTGGTATGCTACAGGGCCTTGTAACAAAGGGATGGCTGCCAAGACTCTACCCTTGGGGTGGAAGGCACTGCTTTCTCACAAGAGAAATGTGGAGAGTGGGCTGAGTGGGTGCTGGACAAGGGTCATAAAAAGCTCCCAAGCTCTGGGGGCTTTGTGCAAAGTCCTCGGTGGGAATACTGTAAAGGGAGCTCAGGTTTTAGGTGAGGGGTTTGGATAGGTGCGTTCTGGGTCCTCTTTGGATAATTTTGATGCTGTTAGATAGAACCCAAGAGATATAATTTAGTATCATTAGCTATATACATGTTGTTGTGCTATGCTGATTATCCATTTCCACAACATTTTCATTGTCCCAAATGGTAACTCTGAATGCGCTGAACAATAACCCCATGTTCTTTTTCTACCCAACCCTGGTAACCACTGCTCTGCTTTCTGTCTCCATGCATTTGGCTACTTTGAGGACCTCACATAAGCAGAACCATACAGTATTTGTACTGTTGTGTCTGGCTCATTTAATGGGTCATAATGTTTTTAAGGTTCATCCAGTTTAGCACATATCTGAATTTTACTCCTTTTTATGCCTAAATCATACTCTATTGTATGTACACAGTCTGTACTACGTTTTGTTTAATCATTCATTTGTGGAGGGGAATTTGGGTTGTTTCTGCCTTTGGGCTATTGTGAATAATGCTTTCAGCCCATCATTTTTAAAGTACAAATGAGATTGTTTTCCACTTAGAATCATCAAGGAATTGTTTTAATAATGAAAAGGACTTTAAAGCCTTACTCAGCCCAATTTCTTCACTTCATAGGGGGGAAACTTTCCCAACTAGGAAAAGGGAATGGCCAGAGGCACAGCCTGCCTACTTCTGGCTCATTTGCCATTTCTCTGCCCATTTACCTAAAATTATGAGAGCTTTGGTAATTTTAAAAGGGTATCCTCAATTATGATTTTTAATTCTGGAGAATGTTATAGACTTACAGAACAGTAGACTTAGAAAGAATCCTATAGACCAGTAGTCCTTAACCTTTTTTGCTTAGACTTACTTGTATAGATTATTTTCATTTTGCTTTCCTCAGGCAAGATGCATGACTTATATCATTGACAAAAGACAGATGTTTGATGAATGAATGAAGAACTTAAAGTACATATATCAGTGGTTCTCAAACTTTTTGGTCTCACAATATATTTCGAAGACCCCAAAGAGCTTTTACTTATGTGATTATATTATCTGTAGATATTTATCATACTAGAAGGCAAATCTTAAGATATTTATTAAGTCTTTAACAAATATCAGTAAGCTTGGCCAAGCAAGGTGACTCATACCTGTAATCCGAGCACTTTGAGAAGCTGAGGCATGAGGATTGTTGGAGGTCGCAGTGAGCGATGATGATACCGCTGTACTCCAGCCTAGGTGATAGACCGAGACTCTGTCTCAAAAAAAAAAAAAAAAAAAAATCAGTAAGCAATCACATGTTAACATAAACAATATATATTTATGAAAAGTAACTACATTTACCAAAACAGGATAATGAGAAGAGTACCATTGTTTTATATTTTTGCAGTATCCTTAGTATTTGGCATAGTAGAAGATAGCTCATTCTCATATGCATTCCTTCCTTCAGATTGTGTGAGGAGGTGTCATGGTGGAAGTACACGAAGAAAATCTGGCCTCTCACCAGATATGTATTGAGGAAAGAAAAGAGTTTTTCAGTAGCTTTTTCAGAAAATTGTGGATATTCTTTGCTACTACACCAAAACTTGGCAAGTGGCAGTTTGTTAAAGGTTAGTTGTGATGCCGATAGATGGATCTACCCTCTGTTACATCACAATAGTCCGGTTTATTATGTATAGTTTTATAACATCATTGTTCCCTGAGTTGTTTAGCTCTTCCAAGTGGCATCCTATTACATTATGCAACAAGTTTCAAAAAAATATCACCTTTGTCAATGTCACTTTTAATCTCATTGGGAAAAGTCTATTAGTATTGGGAGGCTGTCAAGCTCTTACAATGGCAGATATAAGTTTTCTAAAATTATTATTTTCACTTGGAAGATCAGCTTTTCTCATTGGCCACAAATGCTGTCAGTTGTTTATCTTGCAGTGAGTGATAAGCTTGATTGTTCATTTTTTGAGAATGACTGTTAAATACTCAAGTCTAAAATATGGTAGCTTGCCCATCATTTGTCCTTTATTTCTTTTTTTAAAATTTGAGGCAGAGTCTTACTCTGTTGTCCTGGGTAGAGTTCTATGGCATCATCATAACTCACAGCAACCTCAAACTCCTGGATTCAAGTGATCCTTTTGATCAGCCTTCCAGATAGCTGGGAGTACAGGCACACACCACAATGCCTGGCTATTTTTTCTATTTTTAGTAGAGATGGGGTCTCGCTCTTGCTCAAGCTGGTCTCAAACTCTTAAGTTCAAACAACACACCCACTTTAGCCTCCCAGATGGCTCGGATTATAGGCATGAGGTACCTTGCTAGCCATCCTTCATTCTTTCAAGTAAAGGTGGTACTGAATGCAAAAAGTGGCTTCAAGTAGCTATCAACTCAAACAATAACATGAGTGATTTTTCTCTAGACAACATTGTATTTTGTCTGTTGACGTACTTCATGCCAACTTCCCATGTCATTACATGGGCTATTAAAAAGGTGTGCCCTCAAGGGTTCAAGGGTTGAAATTTAACAAAAGCAATGATTTTTTTACTGTTCCCTCACTCTTAAGTGAAAGTAGTGTATTTTTTTTATTGTGAGTGTATGGGGAGGAAGAAAATGACCACCAGGATAGTTTGATGTCATTGCTTTGATTGGTGCTAAGATACTAGTTGTTTTACCCTGGCTTTTACACCGTTAGTGCAGAAGGTGAGTAATGTCTTACTGTTAGGAAAGTAGTTTTGGATTCATGGATTCTCTGAAAGGAGGAGTTCACACCCTTAGAGGTTCACATCATCATTTCTAAATTTCTGACGTAAGCCAGTATTGTAGCCTTATGGATATCACAGGACAAGTCTGCTGTAGTCCTAGAAGGAGAAAACATGGTGGAATTCAGCACCTGAACTTTTATTTTATGTGCTCCTTCACATTCAGCATCCTTTATGATAACTGTATAAACAAACATGCTTGCAGTCATCCTGGGGATGGGGCCAGCTGTACAAAAGCAGAGCTGGGCGTTGAGTTCCGAAACCATGTCCTAGTGGTTATTTGAAAGCTATCTGGCATTTTAAACTCCCTTTTCCTTCTTGACACTGAAATTTAATATCATGTAATTGACACTCAATGATGATGTCAGGCCTTTGGGCGGTGACACCATCTATTGGCAGAATGGCTTTGGAGCTTCTGCCAGTTGAATTTTTCTGCCTCAAAGCGAAAGTGAAGGAGCAGTGCATTTGTTAAAAGATGATATATAAATTTTTTAATTGGCCTGGTCTCAGAAAACTTGTTTTTCAGGTTAGAGTACTATATTCAGTAATCAAGCTAAAAATGAAATACTTTGTCTAAAACTTGGCATTGGCATTTGCAGATCCATGGGCCTGATAATATCCTTCCTGTCTCCTTTGTTTTCAGCAATGGAAGAGTTAATAGTTGAACTTCGCCTCTTTCTTGAACTCCTGGATCATGAATATCTAACATCAACTGTCAGGGAGAAAAAGGCAGTAATAACTAACATTCTGCTAAGGATACAGTCCTCCAAAGGTGAGTCCCATTCAAACACCTGTCATTCTTCCAACCTCTTTTGGTTTCCATACCATCTTTAATTCCACCATCTTTGTACAACATATCCATTTGTTCTTTAACTTAGGAACTTGCTTGTTCATCGGGTCTTCATTGAGGGCCCGGTACTGTGTTAGACTCTAGGGAAGATGAAAACTTTAAGATGCTAACAGAATTGCGAGTTTGTTGGGGTTCTCAAAAGCACCCCTACATCCTGAGATTAACTAGAAAGACTCCTAGAACTTGGCATATTGTTCCAGTTACTCATGCCCCGGATACATTACATTGGTAGTGAGGAGATGTGGCCCCACTGGCTGATCTGGGGAAGAGACCCAGGCAGAGTCTGGAGAAGCCCATGTGTGGGCTTCTTTATACTTCCTCCCATCAAGGTCACATGGAGCACATTTCATTCCCGGCAACAAAAAATGCAGCAACGTGTATGCAATGTTTTTGTCAGGGAAGCTCACTAGAAACTCACTGCTCAAGGTTTCTACATGGGGCTGGTCCTGTAGGCACCCTCTGCCTAGCATGTGCTGGAATGCCAGACACCTGAAAAAGCAGGTGTTCACAGGAACCAGGCTATTCACACAATCTGTACAGGCAAAGTAAACAACCTTACCAAATGGGGAACGGAGGCGGCACTTCTGAAATCCAAGTTCCCAATGCTAACCAGAGGCCAGCCTTGCTAGCAGGCTCCTCTATAGATGGCAGTCTTGGGTCTGCTCTATTAACTCTTCTATGCTTAGTGGCTAATACAGAAAAATTGAGAGTATCAAGGGTCATGAGAGCACTCATGGGCAGAGTCCACACCAGTTTTGTGAGAGGCAGGAGTGGTGGAGGCTAAAGGGTGGTTCTCGGAAGTTATGATATCAGAATCTTGGAGGCTCCATAGGAGATAGCTGGATGAGATGCAGGAATTTTTCTTTTAAACATCTTTATTGAGATATAATTCACAAATCATACACTTCACTCATTTAAAGTATAAAATTCTTTCATTTCTAGTATGTGTGTATGGAGCCACAGGATCGCACAGTTTTGTTTGCATTCTGGAGAGCTCGCCTGTCTTGAAGATGGCCTAAAGGATCTGGTAGCAGATTGAGTGTGGGTGGTGTGGATACCTGGGCAGATGGTGAGACTAGTCACTTGGGAAAGAAAGCAGGTTGAGGACTGTATTTTGGGGTTGGTATAAAATGTTCACATTTGTAATAATTTTGTTACTTCCCTACTCACTCTTTGATCTTCTCTCTGCCTTCGCTGGCAATAGTGCTTATTCATTTATCCCCCTTTGCCTGTGGTCAAAATCTAGGCTCCTTAGGCCACCCCACAAGGCCCTTTATAATATGTGGGCCCTGCCCATTACCAGATGTGTGATCTTGCACTAGTTCCTTAATCTTGTTCCACTTTATCTATAAAAAAGTCTTAAGTAGCATCCACCTCGTGGGATGTTGTGAGGGTTGAATGAGATAAAATATTTCAAAACTGTGCCTGACATGTGCTGTCACTCAATAGCTATCAACAATTACTGTCATAAATTGCTTTTATTAAGCAGGCTGGCTGTTAATCTTTATGATTCTCTTATTAGTAGAGGTTGTGTTACTTCGCAATCTCATCTCCTCTACATAGGAGGAGGCACTTTGTTTTCTGAGAGAGTGGTCCCACCAGCCTCTCCCCTTCTTTCAGCTGGTCCAGACTCCTGGTATGAGCACACCGCTGTGTTTGATCCTCTGTGCCTTGGGAGTGCTGTTTTCACCCCCTACCCCGATTGCCCATTCACTGTTCCTCTGCCCAGCAAGTTTGAGTCCCTATGTCTCCATGCTTCCTTCTAGATGGAGCTTCTAATGTTTTTTTCAATTTGTGAATTTTTTCTTCACCTCTTGAATTTGCTTTAAACCCATCCATGGGTTTTTGTTTGTCTGTTTGTTTTTAAGCAGTAGAGTTTTCATGTGTTCTTTTTCTTTTTTCCATTTCCTTGTTTTTTTTTTTTTTTTTTTTTTTTTTTGAGACAGTCTCACTATGTCACCCTTGGTAGCGTGCCATGGCGTCACAGCTCACAGCAACCTCAAACTGTTGGACTTCAGTGATTCTCTTACCTCAGCCTCCCAAGTAGCTGAGACTATAGGCACCTGCCACAACACCGATTATTGTTTTGTTGCAGTTGTCATTGTTGTTTAGCTGGTCCGGGCCAGATTCGAACCCACCAGCCTGGGTGTATGTGGCCAGCGCCCTACCCACTGAGCTATGGGCGCCACCCATTTCTTTTTTTATTGTCTTTACCAAAATTCTCATCTCCATTGCAGCGCAGGTCAGGCACTAGGTGTTTTCATATTTTGATTCCTGGCCTTGCTTGACACATTACTGGCTGATCATTGTTCAGTGGTTACTTTTATAGGTCTTTCCTGCTGAGCTTTGTGTATAAATAGTGTTGTGCCCAAAGTGAAACTTGATCCTTCCTCTTTGCCTTTGCTGGCATAGAGCTCACCACGTCTTCTCACAGTTAGTTGTATGAGTATTTGTGTTCCCAGCTGAACACAAATGTCTTGAAGCGGCCCAGCTCGTATCACTCATGTCATCTATAGGCATGTTTGTTATAGTAGCGGACTTGAGAGAGAACTTAACAATCATTTATTGATTCCTAGGAACATGTCTGTCCCCTTAGTGCACAGGTAAGTACTGTCCAGAATAGACGTTCAGGTCTCAACTTGCCTTTGTGAGGCCCCAGGGCACAGAGGAGAATGTAGCTCTGGGGCCAGCTCCATTGTTTCTAGCTGGTCACGTTTCAGTTTGTTCGTTAATCATTCTCTTTCATTTCTTCCTTGTTTTCTTTCTTCTCTACCTGCCCTCCCACCTCCCTCTCTTTTTCATAGATTCTTCATCTGTGAAAGGGAGAGAAAATAAACGTTTGCAAACATTTTCAACAAGAACATGATGGCTGCTAGTAGTCATCTTCCTTACTCAGTTCTGTGGTTTGGTTAACACAGGTTTTGAAGTGAAAGATCATGCTCAGAAGCAAGAAACCACGAGCAGCCTGCCAGCCCCTCCTCAGATGCCTCTGCCGGAGATCCCTCAGCCCTGGCTGGTGAGTTGAAGCCCCACCACCTCTGCCAGCTCTGGGGTCCTGATGAGCCCCAGGTGTACGCGTGGGACGGATGCCTCACTTTGCTCTAGGGAATCCGTTGAGTAGTTTCTAGGGCCGGGAAGCAGCTGATAATAGCTAATTGGTAGACCCTGGGTATAGTTTTCTAGCTTTTCCTTAGGAAGCTGGTGTTTCTTTTGGAATTGTTGGAGCTACAGACCCATAGAAATCTATTCTTAAGTCATATTTTGAAAAAAGAAAAAAAATCAGAGGTTTAGCAGGGAAAATAATATTGGTAGAGCCCGACCATTTAGTCCTGTTGCTGAGCTAACTCTGAATTTGGATACTTTATTCTGAAACTTGAATATTCATCGTGATGCTTCTTCTGGGGTTAAATATCTGGGGTTTTTTTCCTAAGAGAGAAAAATATGTACATATTCCAGGAATGTGTATTTTATTTGATTTTATCCATTCAAATGCAAAATTTATTATTTTGGTCATTTTGTTCAGTTTGGAGATACTTATACAATTTGCGTTACCTTTCAGCTTTTTCTGGATGTGTTGTTTTCTAACTTGTTTACTCAGGGAAATGAGACTTTGTATTCAGAGTCAGGACGAAATCAGTTCCTTAGCAATTCTCTGTGTTTGCTTTTGTTGTGAATCATCTACTTATCTCTCTGCCAGGATATGAGTGGTGGGGAGGCAGGACCACATGTGTCTCTCTGTGTCCTAGCATAGCGTCCAGTGTATAGTAGCTACTGAGTAATTATTGCAGCAGAGGACAGGAGGACATTAGTTCTTATCGACAAACATGTCGCAGATCATGCTTGTTATTTTTTTTACTTATGATTTAGTTTAATCCTCACGAAGCACTTCTAAAATACTACTTATCATGGGAAGTGTGTATATACCCATTTTCCAGATAAGGAAATTGAGGCTTAGTGAAGAGGTGTGGTTTGCTCAAGATCATAGAAGTGGGAAAGGCAGAGATTGTAACTTGGTCTTTGGTTTCAAATCCAGCCTTTCCTCAGCAATGCTAGTTCAGAGGTGTGGCATCAAAGCAGATGCAAGTGTGACTCGCAGAGGGGGGAGACTGTTCACCCAGCTGAAGGCTGGGGAGACTGAGGGGGCAGGTGCAAACTCAGAGCAAGGCTTCCACTCCCTACCCTGCTCTGCCTCTCACTTGTGGGATTTGGGGAGGTCACTGTACTTCTTGGTGTCTCAGGATCATTGTGAAGATTCAAGGAGTGAATATACAGTTGCAACTGCACACTGGACTTATGTCCACTTGCTTAGGACACATGCTACGTGCTTATTTAAGTCACACCAAGCAATTGCTACTTAGAGCAGCTCTTCTCAGACTTTGATGTCCCGGTGAGTGGACATCTTGTTAGAGTGGTTCACTAGGTCTGGATGGGGACTTTGATGCTGCATTTCTAACAAGATTGTTGTAGAAAATATGAAAAAACCCTAAAGAAGTAGATAAAGTCCTTCATATTTCCTTCTTCCCTGGAAAGCCGGTATTCCCATTTGGCATCTTTGCTTCTAGTCTGTTTTCTACCTGTGGGTCCAGTGCAGAGGCCATACCCTCCGGGGGCTGCAGAACTCCCCTGGACAGTTCTAATTGAGATGAGGTCTAAGTGTAAAATGCACACTGGATTTGGAAGATAATATGGAAAAAAAGATGTAAAATACTCATTAATAATTATGTTGATAAGATGTTGAATTATATTTTGGATATATTGAATTAAAGATACATTAATAAAATCAATTTAGTTAATTTATGTAGCTACTAGAAAAATTTAAGTTACATATGTAGCTCATGTCTGTACCTTGCATTGTAAATATTTCTGTTCTATACATTTAATCTTTTCACAGTTGAGAGCATATTGAATATAAAAATTTCATATTTTTTAAAAAATGAGATGTTCTTCTTGTTGGTTCATGGAACATTCTCCAAAATATCCTAGGTCATATCCTAGGATACAAATCTAACCTCAACAAAATCAAAAGAATTGAAATTATACCTTGTATCTTCTAAGACCATACAACAATAAAGGTGGAACTCAACTCCAACAAAAACTGTCATCCCTGCACAAAGGCATGGAAATTAAACAACCTTATGCTGAATGACAGTTGGGTCAAGGAAGAGATTAAAAAGGAAATCATTAACTTCCTTGAGCATAACAGCAATGAAGAAACAAGGTACCAAAACCTACGGGACACTGCAAAAGCAGTCTTAAGAGGGAAATTTATCGCATTAGATGCCTACATCCAAAAAAACAGAAAGAGAGCACATCGGCAACCTAATGAATCATCATAAAGACATGGAAAAGGAAGAGCAATCCAATCCCAAACCTAGCAGAAGAAAAGAAATCACCAAAATTAAATCTGAAATAGATGAAATTGAACATAAAAGAATCATTCAGAAAATGAATGAAACAAAAAGTCAGTTCTTTGAAAAGATAAAATTGATAAACCATTGGCCAGATTAATCAGAAATAGAAAAGTAAAATCTTTAATAACCTCAAGCAGAAATGAAAAGGGGGAGATAACAACTGATACCACAGAGATACAAGCGATTATTTCTGACTACTACCAAAAACTATTCGCAGAAACTTGATAATGTGGAGGAAATGGACCAATACCTAGAATCACACCATCTTCCTAGACTAAGCCAGGAAGAAATAGATTTCTTGAACAGACTAATATTAAACACTGGGATTATAGAAACAATAAAAAACCTTCCACCAATAAAAGCCCAGGATCAGATGGATTCACATCAGAATTCTATCAAACCTTCAAAGATGAGCTTACATCTATATTGCAGAACCTATTCCAAAACATTGAGAAGGAAGGAACCTTCCCCAACACATTTTATGAAGCAAACATCACCTTCATTCCCAAACCAGGAAAGAACCCAACTAAAAGTGAGAACTATAGACCAATTTCATTAATGAATATTGATGCAAAATGCTCAACAAAATCTTAGCTAATAGATGGCAGCTACTCAAAAAAATTATACATCATGATCAAGTAGGCTTTATCCAAGGGATGCAAAGCTGGTTTAACATATTCAAGTCCATAAACGTAATACAACATATCAATAGAAGCAATAGCAAAAGACCATATAATACTCTCAATAGATGTAGAAAAAGCATTTGACAAAATCCAGCTTCCTTTTCTAATAAGAACGCTTAAGAAAATAGGCATATGTGGCACATTTAAGCTAATTAAAGCCATCTATGACAAGCCCGCAGCTTACATCATCTGGAATCCAGTAAAACTGAAAGCTTTTCCACTTAGAACTAGAACCAGAAAAGGTTGTCCACTGTCGCCACTGTTATTCAACATTGTACTGGAAAGTTCTAGCCAATGCAATCAGGCATAAGAAGGATATAAAGTGCATCCAAATGGGAGCAGAGGAGGTCAAACTCTCCCACTTTGCTGATGATATGATCTTTTACTTAAAAAACCCCAGAGACTTAACCACAAAACTCCTGGAAGAGATCAGGAAATATAGTAACATCTCAGGATATAAAATCAGTGTCCACAAATCAGTATCCTTTGTATATGCCAGTAACAGCCAAGCTGAGAAGCAAATCAAGGACACAGTTCCCTTCACAGTAGCATCAAAGAAAATGAAGTACTTAGGAATATATCTAACAAAAGAGGTGAGAGATCGTTTCAAAGAGAATTATGAAACCATAAGGATAGAAATTGCAGAAGACACTAACAGAAGAACTTACTATGCTCATGGCTGGGAAGAATGAACATTGTCAAAATGTCTATTCTATCCAAAGCAATCTAGGGATTCAATGCAATCCCCATTAAAGTACCAACAACATGTTTTGACCAGAATAAACTCCATATAGCTAAGGCTATTCTTTTTGTTGTTGTTGTTGCAATTTTGGCTGGGGCCGGGTTTGAACCCACCACCTTCAGTATATGGGGCTGGTGCCCTACCCACTGAGGCACAGGTGCCACCCAAAGGCTATTCTTAGTTGAAGGTAGAGGCATCACCCTACCAGACTTCAGGCTATATTATAAGTCCACAGTAAATCAAAACATCATGGTATTGGCACAAAAATAGAGACATAGACATATAGAACAGTAAAGAAACCATGAGTTTAAACCAGTCTCTACTTGCCATCTGATTTTTGATAAACCTAAGAAAAGCATACAGTGGGACAAAGAATCCCTAGTCAACAAATGGTGCTAGGAAAAACTGGATAAACACATGTAAAAGACTGAAACTCGACCCACACCTTTCACCACTTATAAAAACTGACTCAAGATGGATAGAAGACTTAAATCTAAGACACAAAACAGTTAAAATCTTGGAAGCAATTGTGGGGAAAACTCTTGGTGATGTCAGACTGGGGAAAAATTTTATGAAAAAGACTTCAGTGGCCATTGCGACAACAAAAATTAACAAATGGGACTTAACTAAGCTGAAAAGCTTTTGCACAACTAAGGACACAAGTTGTAAAGCAAAATGACAACCTTCAGAATGGGAAAAGATATTTGAAAGATATGAATCTGATAAAGAGTTGATAACCAGAATCTACAGAGAACTCAAATTAATCAACAACAAAAAAAGAGTAAATAATCCCATCTACCACTGGACCAGAAATATGAACAGAACCTTCTCTGATGAAGATACGTGAATGACTAGCAAACATTTGAAAAAATACTCATCTTCCCATATCCATATTTCTCTTTGCAGAGAAATGCAAATCAAAACCACCTTGAGATATCACCACTGAAAATAGCCCACATCCCAAAGACTTATAAAGCTGCAAATGCTGGCATGGATGTGGAGAGAAGGGAACACTTTTACACTGCTGGTGGGACTACAAACTGATACAACCTTTTTGGAAGGAAGCATGGAGAATCCTCAACTCAAATTAGACCTCCCATTTCATCCTGCAATCCCATTACTGGGTATCTACCCAGAAGAAAAATAATTATTTTATTATAAGGACATTTGCGCTAGGCTGTTTATTGCAGCTCAATTTACAGTTGCCAAAGTGTACAAACAGCCTAAATGCCCGCCAACCCAGGAATGTGGAAACAGCCTAAATGTCCACCAACTCATGGTATATGTATACCATTCAGCCATTAAAAAGATGGAGACTTTACATCTTTTGTTTTAACCTGGATGGAGTTGGAACACATTCTTCTTAGTAAAGCATCACAAGAATGGAGAAACAAGAATCCAATGTACTCAATTCTAATATAAAGGCAGTAGATGATCTAATACAAGCTGGGGGGTGGGGGGAGGAGAGAGCAGGGTAGAGAGGAGGGGGAGGGAAGGTCACAGTATATGGCACACCACTTGGGAGCAGGACACAGTTATATGAGGGACTTGACCCAACAAATGCAATGGGTGTAATCTAATTCTTTGTACCCTTAATGAATCCCAAACAATTAAAAAAAAATAGAAAAGTTTGAAAAACCTCAAACATGTGTATGGCATATGTTGGTAAAGATGGGTTGAGAAACATCTAGAGGCATCTAGAAATGTTACAGCCCAACCAGGTTCATTGTCTGCTGCTTATGAGGAAGTTAAAACACTGAAACAGCAGGTGTCACAGTGGCAACAGAGTTGTATTTCACCCGACGCCAGGCAAGGAGATGGGAGTAATTTCTTCCATCTGTTTCCCTGAGAGTTTTGGCACTAAGCTTTTTAAGGTGATTGGCAAGCAAAGGGTTAGGGAATTGGGTCTGCTGATTGACGAGTGATGAAGTCAAACGGTTGGGACAGAAAAATTATTTTCTCAGTTGGGAGATTTCAGAGGTAGGGGGTCTCAAGGCTGTTAGATCTGTTCTCACACGTATCCACAAGTCTAGTTGGTGTCAGTGGGTCCCTCTGGAATGCACAGTCTGAAAAAGAGCTCAAAGACCAGTCCTTAGGCTTTACCATAGCAATGTTATCTATAGAATCACATGTCTTTGGCATAAAGATAGCAATGTTATCTATGGAAGCACCAGTCTTAGGCTTTAAAATAGCAAGGCTCTCTATAGAGGTAGTGGGGGAAGTCACAATCTTTTACCTGTTAGGGGGGAGAGTGCTGTTAAACAATAACCAGTTACAGTAGTAAGGAAGTTAGGGAGCAAGGACTGGTTGCCTTCTGGCTAGTCTATACTTCTATAAAAATCAGACCCTGACTACTATTATACCTTATGGCTCTAAAATATTTTAATATAGACTATTTCAGAAGAGCCCCATGGACATATGGATCTCGGGGACTCTCCTCTGGTGCTTCTGCAGTGCCATCCCAACTGGTCTCAACCAAACTGCATGCCCCAGAGGTGCCAGCCAGAGGGAGGGACTGTCCACGTGGACGCCAGTTTCAGGTGGAGAGTACTCAGGCCTGGTCAGTGTTTTCTCCCATTTTCAACCATTGAATCATCTGTCCATTTCTGTGTTGTCCTTCAAATACAGGTTCTTGCTCATTAATTCATTGTCCTCCTTTTCTTCCTTTCTCTTTTCTCCTTGTCTCATAACCTTTCTTGGCCAAGGCTCTGCCCCTGCCTGTGCTGCAAACTGGCCAGGTCTGAGGTATATGAGAAGCCCTGCTACTGGTGTCGTCAGAACTGGTCAGTCAGAAATGTTGATTAAGGGACAAATGTTAAAAAGAGGCATACATATGCTTTAAGTATCTGAACTTTATTTTATTTTATTTTATTTTTTGAGACAGAGCCTCAAGCTGTTGCCCTGGGTAGAGTGCTGTGGTATCACAGCTCACAGCAACCTCCAACTCCTGGGCTCAAGCAATTCTCCTGTCTCTGCCTCCCAAGTAGCTGGGACTACAGGCGCCTGCCACAACGCCCGGCCATTTTTTGGTTGCAGCCATCATTGTTGTTTGGCAGGCCCGGGCTAGATTCGAACCCGCCAGCTCAGGTGTACATGGCTGGTGCCTTAGCCGCTTGAGACACAGGTGCCGAGCCTAAGTATCTGAACTTTAAATGAATAACTGTTGAGTAACAATTTGGCCGATGGGTAATTTTTCCCTCCTGAAGTCTCCTACATAGAGTATCAAGATCAATTTCCCTGGATATCTAAGCCCTGTTATTAATTGATGCAAAACTGCTGTTTTTGATGTAGGGCCAACGGCAACATTCTTTGAGTGTGGGGCTACTCACTTCTGATCTCTTCTGCATAATCTATACACACGATGTCATTGAGCTTTTTGTTTATTTTTTGAGACAGGGTCTTGCTCTGTTGCCCTGATTAGTGTGCAGTGGTGTTATCATAACTCACTGAAACCTCCAACTCCTATAGAGCAGGTGGGACTACAGTGTGTGCCACTATACCCGGCCCATTAAAAATGTTTTTTGTACAGACAAGATCTTGCTATGTTATCCGAGCTGGTCTTCAACTCCTGGCCTCTGATGATGCTCCCACTTTGGCCTCCCAAAGTGCTGGTATTATAGGCATGAACTGTGGTACCAGGCCTATAATTACATTGTTAATTTACGGTTTTTGTGACATGAGTTTAGATCCCTAGAATTTTATGAATGCTGTGCTATCCTTTTGTAGTTGATATGTCTTTTTTTCATATTTTAGAAAACGTTTTTAAAAGGGGATTTATTTGACAAACATAAAAACATAACACAAATGTCATAGGCCAGTTTATACAATAAAGTGGGCAATAATAATATAACATCTTTGCAAGCATAAACTTATACTCAGGCGTGCTCATGACAGTTGCATGGGCATAACAGTTGTGAGCAAGCAAACCATGTTCATAAAGAAATAGATGAAAAAGGAAAATACATAAACACAGATCACTAGGGTTGACAGGTGTGTGTACCTGGCTTTATAACTGTAGCTGTCTGAAATACTAGGACAAACAATCTAAGTTTTCTGACAAGAATGCTCAGAAACCTTGGTGGGTAACTACTGCATGTGCTTTCGCTGAGAACTGAGATCTCAAGAAATTTTATCTTTCATAAATGTACTCATACAAAAAGGAGATCGCTTTGTTTATCGAAGAAGTTTCAGCATTTTAATGCATATACACAATCCTTACACATAGTCAACATGGTATTAATGCAGTTTCTGGAGTCAGATTTGTAAAAAAACACATAAAGCAAATTAGAACTCTCTAAAAGTCTCTACACGGTTTATACCTCCAGTTTTGGAAATGATGGGACAATGAAATACATAGACTAGGAAGTTGTGCTATGTGTGATGGGGCAGGAGTCGTGCACTGCTGAATAATTTGGCAGGGGAGATTTCTCGTATGTTTTGGTAGATATTGTCACTTCTGTGATCTTTGAAACACTCACTGCACTTGTATTTGGAGAGTGGTTGTGGTCTACAAATTTTGTAAGTAAATGCTGTCCATTCAAAAGTCTGATTATTGCTTGGGTGTTGCAATTACGTGATTTTCTGCTTTTGCAGCACCAATAATAATTAATGTTTAAACTTTTATCTTTCTTCATGAAGTAGCCTCATGTTCTTAACTTATCACAGCCCTTTTGTGAAGGAACAATTTCACAAATCTCTTCCCATGTGTCAGAAGGAATGTAGTGACAAGGAATGCTGTTTGGATTTCCCAGTCCCAAACCTGTATCGGTCAGGGTTCTCCAGAAACATAGAACCATTAGTACGGGGACACACACACACACACACACACACACACACACGAGAAGGGATTTATTAGGGGAATTGGCTCGCCTGACTGTGGAGGCTGAGAAGTCCTATGACTGGCTGTCTGCAAGCTGCTGATAGCATGGCTTAGTCTAAAGTCCCAGGGTCTCAGAACCAGGAAAGCCAATGATGAACTCCCAGCTCAAGACTAAAAGCTTTAGGCCCACTGGTTTAGGTCCTGGAGTCTAAAGGCTGGTGAGCTAGAGTCTGTTATCTGCCCTAGGTCTCCCTTCGGTTTGACTGAACCTGTCTAAAGCATCTCAGAGAATCATTAACTCTCTTTGTACTTTCATTATTTCATTGGTTTGTATATGTAATGACCAAATTCAAGTAAATAATTATAGTAAGAAGAAATTAAAGAACAAAGCTGACTATTAGTAAATATATAGCTTAACAGGTGGTTCTATTTGGAAGGCACTTGAACTAGGAAGCTGTTGGCCATGAATGTTTAACATTTCAGGGATGTCAGTCAAGGGTGTTTTATAGAGGGAACAGAGGACATGCGTCAATTCATGAGTCAGTTAGGTGGGGTATGGCTAAGCTAGGTCTATTGTATTTTTCTGTTAGTTTTTCAGTGAATTTGTTATTCAGCAAATAAGCCAGTCAGTCAGTTAATTAAGTTTGCCTTTGGTGAATAGGCTTTTGGCCTGTTGGTCATTTGCTATTGGCAAGTTGACTTTTAGGAGAATTCACTTACAATGGAGTCAAGACGGAATGGGTAGGCAGTGGAGCCAGGCAGAGGGTGTGACCCAGACAGAGCCAGGTGTGCTAGGAGCATCATAAGCAATCCTGCATTGCTGGATAATGGGTCTGGGTGGGAATCACCCCAGCATGAGGCTGGGGTACTCTGCAGAGAAGTTCGGAGTATGTCATTAAAGCAATGGTAAACCATTTAGTATATGATTTATTTCAGCTAAGTGTTATTTCTCATGCATTGAACCACTGCTGGATTTTATTTTTACCTCATTTGTGGCATGTATTTTATCATCGTTATTTGTTACAAAGCCGTTAGGGAATAAGACTTTTCTCTTTTAGTGCCTAATAGTTCTGTATGCAGTTATTAACAATCTCTTGACGTTCTATTAATTAACCTAAGTTTTAAGCTTTGGAAGAAGTTCTTTGTTTCTTATACTTTTTTTTTTGAGACCTCTGGGTAGAATGCCGTGGCAGCAACCTCAAACTCCTGGGCTCAAGTGATCTTCTTGCCTCAGCCTCCCAAGTAGCTGGGACTCTAGGCGTCTGCCACAATGCCGGCTATTTTTTTCTATTTTTAGTAGAGATGGGGTCTCTTGCTCAGGCTGATCTCGAACTCCTAAGCTAAAGCGACCCACCCACCTGGGTCTGAGCCTCATGGTAGCCTTGTTTCTCTTGCTCAGGCTGGTCTCGAGCTCCTGAGCTGAAGCGACTCACCCGCCTGGGTCTGAACCTCATGGTAGCCTTGTTTCTCTTGCTCAGGCTGGTCTCAAACTCCTGAGCTGAAGCGACTCACCCGCCTGGGAGTGAGCCTCGTGCTGGCCTTACTTGTTTTGTGCGTGTTTCTCACGTGTGCTGTGCAGAAAATACTGATGACAGCTCAAGGAAGGAAGCGTGTCAAAGAGTCAGTTTTATGATGTTGATGATGTTTTTATAGAGGAGGGGAATATTTGCATGTTACTATTTTGCCTTCAGAATAAGTGTGCCCAAAGCCTCAGGTGTCCCAAGTGAATTGTCATGCACACTGCATGGCTAGTGTCTCTTTGGATGTGCCCAGGGCTTTGGGAGTTTAGAGCCTCTCCTGAGTCTTTGCAGTCACAGTGTGGCTGCAGTGTAGTTAACAATGTACTTAGCTCTCTTGCTTTTCAAGGGGGAACTGGAATAGGGCAAAATATGCATATTTATTAAAAGATGTTTCTGGAAAGAGTCATGCCTTTCAAAAGATTTTTGATTTTGTTTCATATTGAGGGTTGTGCAGCTATCAAACTGATTGTACTTAGTATGCAGCAAGTGCTGAGAGAACATTTGAAGAGCCGAGCCTGGTTCCTTGGGAAATGGATCCCATCTGTGTTGACATTGGCCGCTGTGCCTGCCGCCCAGCTCGAGAGCGGCCCTTTCACTGAAGGGGTCTAACCCAGACAAGCGCCCTTGTGCTTCATTTCCTCCCTCCTTCTTCAGAATAGCATTGAGTCTAAACCCAGGAATAGCTCAGATCTTTATGACTAAGAAGAAAAAAGAGCAAGGCAGACTTCTTTTGCAGAGCAAGGGATTCTGGACATGTTTTTATTTAGTAACTTCAACAACTTGGGGTTATGTCATGTTTTGAGGGGTAGAGCATAACTTAATTCTTTGATTTTTTTTTTTTTTTTTTGAGACAGAGCCTCAAGCTGTCACCCTGGAGAGAGTGCTGTGGCATCGCAGCTCACAGCAACCTCCAATTCCTGGGCTCATGCGAGTCTCTTGCCTCTGCCTCCCAAGTAGCTAGGACTACAGGCGCTCGCCACAACGCCTGGCCATTTTTTGGTTGTAGCCATCATTGTTATTTGGTGGGTCCGGGCTGGATTTGAACCTGCCAGCTCAGGTGTACGTGGCTGGCGCCTTAACCCGTTGAGCCACAGGCGCCGAGCCAATTCTTTGATATTTTAAAGGCAGAGCTTATGCAGAGTGACATCTTTCTGTGTCAGCAGGTAAGGGTGAAGTTTTCTTTTATTGTGGTATAATATGCATAACATCAACTATTTTCAGTGTACAGTTCAGGGGCATTACATACATCCATATTGTTGTGGCACTGTCACCACCATCCATTTCCATAACTTTTCATCTTCTGAAAGCCTGTCCCCCATTAAACACCAGCTCCCCATCCCCTATCCCCCACCGTTGGCACCCCCTACTCTATTTCTGTCTCTGTGAATCACTGAAATTGGAGATCAGCCCTTGCTCCCACGTCTACTGATTACCTTTCATCCTTTTGAAAGTGCTTTCACAGCAGCCCTGTGATCTCCGTTTGACAGATGAAATTATGAGGCTCTTGAGATTATGTGACAAAAGTAGGTATTTTACCATTTGCAGAGTTAAGGCTAAAGCCCATGATTCAAAACAAAAACGTTTATTTCCCTGTGGAATAGGATAGGGTCCTTTTAGCGGGCATGAACCATTTTGCTCCCCTTTCTCCCCTCGTCTTTCAAGAATCTCAGAGTTTGGGCTCATGTTGAATCCCCGTGGCATCTTTATCTTACATTCAGTCTGTGGTGGGATTCCAGATTCATATCCCATTTGCACTCCCAATGAACTGTTTTGCCTTCCATCTGGATGCCTACCTGCCAACAGAAAAGGATGGGGCGATGACCTGACCCCGATGTTATCTTTCTTTTGTTGTACATGAATAAAATGAGAAAAAACTTAAGAAAATACATGTAACTATTTTCCCAGTGTTTACTCAAGTGCTGTGTGGAATGCAAATTAAACAATGATCGGTGATTTTGTATAAAATCTTTTATTTTGCCAAGAAGAGCTTGTACAGAATTCTTGGTATGAGGATTGAAACCATTTTAACAGTTTAAACTATAAAATGTTATTATCCATTGAGAATGACTTTAATCCAGTCCTCCGTCTCCTTCAGCAGCACACGGTACCCTCCTGAAGAGTAGGCTGTGGGCCCAGAGTTTCAGGTCATGGTGTGAATGCGGCGCAGTGCTGCTGAAGGACTTATGTTAACTCGAAAAGGGTTCTGCTGATATGCAATGGAATTAAAACTTGGACACCGATGTTCTCATTTCAGAGGGTATAATTTTTGACTCTTAATGTTGTAATCACTGTAGTCAGAAAAATGGGATCTGTATGCATCACTGTATATACAAAATGAAAGTCAGAAAGTGAGTGCAAATTCTAAGCTCACATTTTTCTCGGCTCAGGCCAGGTCTCATAATTTTCTGGCATTTCTCGTGGAAAGGGCTGAGCAATAAGTCAGGGTTGGAGGAGAAAAGCCAGTGGCAGCAGCAGAGAGCAAGAGGCCAGGCGTGAAGAGCACCAGCAGGTGAAGAGGACCAGCATTGCAGGGCACCGGTGCTGATGTCAGGGCTGGGGAAGGCCAGTTTTCATTAAGAAGTGGATCCAGTTGTGCTGTGTGATGTAGAAAGGCTGGGCCCACGCAGTCTCTGTGGTTGGTTAGTTTCCTCCGTCCATCCTGTCTGTCCAGCCACCTGTGTGTCAGGCGCTGCGGGAAACATTGGTGACCCAGGCACAGCCTCTACTGTTCTGCACCTCCCCACCCAGCAGGCCGTACCCACTTGGACCAACTTCTGCTTCTCCACTTACTGGGGAGCATATGGACGATCCTGGGTCTGGCCTTTAATCTCTCGAGTCTCAGGTTCCTCATTTGTGAAATCACAATCGAAGTACTGACATCTCAGTGTTATTTCCTGAGTGAGAGAAAATATATATAAAATATCCCAGGACAACATCTGGCACATAGTAGGCAAATAGCAAATCAGGCTGATTATTTTTAGTCTGAAAATCCAAAATGCTCTAACAAGGATTTCCTTAGAGTAGCAGGTTGGCGCTCAGAAAGTTTCATATTTTGGGGCAGTTTGGATTTAGGATTTTTGGATTTGGGATGCCCACCAGGTAAGTTTATAAGGCAAATATTTCAAAATCCAAAAAAGCCCCAACTCTGAAACACTTCTGGTCCTAAGCATTTTGGAGAAGGAATATTCAATCTGAAGCATTAATGGTAATAATTATTACTGTATTTATACCACACAGTTACATGAACATAGTAAATTATTATTATTATTGGAAAAAGAATTCTCTGTGTGACTTTTCCTTAAAGTAGCGAAGGTAAATACTTATGGGTTTTCTCTCCTCAAAAGATGAGAATTAAAATTGTAGCCAGTATTGTAAGTCAGTCAAGCCTATAAATCATATTACTATGCTGTTGTAAGTATAGTGACCTTGACCTTAAGGTACGTTAAGTGTGCTGCTATCAAGGACCTGCTTTGACCTGAGATTCTCACATTGTCTATCCTCTGGTGAAGACACAAGGTCATTTCTCCCTAATATTTTGAAAGAGGCCAAGTTGGCTTTATCACCTGTTGGGCTATAATTATAGTCGAGGCTCAGTCTTGCTTTGTCACCCAGGCCACAGTGCAGGGGAACCATCATAATTCCCTGTAAACTTGAACCCCTGGGCTCAAGCAATCCTCCTACTCAACCTACTGAATAGCTGGAACTCCCTGTGCACATCACCATGGCTGGCTAAGTTTTTAAACTTTTTTGTAGACATAGGGTGTTGTTATGTTGCCCAGGCTGGTCTCAAACTTCTGGCCTTGAGCCCTCCTCTTGCCTAGGCTTCCCAATGTGGTGGAATTACAGGCATGGGCCACAGTGCCTGGCTGGACCTATAACTTTGTAAGAATACTAGAATTGGACTCTCAGAGTTGAAGTGGGCCCTGGAGATTGTTACGATGCAGCACCATGGTTGACGAGTGAGGAAACTGGGTTCCGAGTTCCAGGATGTTGCGCAGACCCAGGAACCACTCTGGACCTAGACGTGGAACGTGCGTGGGCTGTGTTCTTTCTCCGTCTTTTCCTTTCCTCCCTCCCTCCCTTTCTCCCTCTCTTCCTCCTTTCCTCTTCTCCTCCTTCCTCTTCTTCCTCCTCTTTTTCCCTCTGGCTCTTCCTTCATTCTACTTCTTCTTCTCTTCTTTTTACACTCTTGTTTCCTCCCTACCTTCTGGTTTCCTGTGATCTCTTCTGGAAACCTGTCTTCCCTGTGAATTCAGTGATTTCTTACCTATCAGAAAGGATCCCAAAACACTGAGTTCCTTTTTCCAGATGCTCCTGTTTGACCTTTAACCAGCTGTGTGTGTCTGAAGCTCTTGTGGCAGATTTCAGGGATAAACGGTATTAACAATAGAGTATTTCTGGCAGTAATATCTTTTGAAGGGTATTTTTTTCTTTTTTGTGACTTTAAAAGTGATAAATACTATGCAGAAAATCCAAGCTATACAGGTATGTATAAAAAAAGGAAGTCCTTGTTACTGACATTTTTGGTGAATGACCTCTATGTGTTTGTATGGGTAAATACCCAGATTGTATATAAAAGAATCATAGAACGCCTGTCTTCATTTATTCAACAGTATCTAGCAGAGATTTTTTAAGTAAATGACTGTACACATGCATTATTCTTATAAATCTCTGTGGATATAACAAATATCTAAGCATTGCTCCCATGATGAACATTTAGATTGTTTTTAGATTTTGCTGAGTATAAGTTTTTATTATTCCTATACATTTTTTTCCTCATGTGCCCAACTGACCACCTTGGCCTATATTTCTAAAAGTAGAATTATTGCATCTAAGGGAATATCCCTCAAAAGGTTGTGCCAAAAGTACGCCCGTCAGTGGAGTTTGTGTTTGTCCAGAAATCTCATTCCTTAAGAGATGAAGCTCTTTGCCTTACACACCTTTGCATTACATGCAGCCATCAGGAAGGGAGTCTGAGTTGTACTATTTAACAAATATCTGCTTGACTCAACTATTTGTAATGCTTTCCCAGGACATGAATAATTTGACTGTTTCACCATATTAAAAGGAAGTTGGAACACCATGCATTTCATGAATAAAAGAAACTCAGGGAATCAAATGACTCTTTTCCAAAAGCAACAAGCAGAGGTTTTCACCTGGGTGTGGACTGCTGTACGGTCCTTTCCTGGTGCTGAGCATGGTGGATCAGGTTCCATTTTAAGAGCTGCTTCTTTAGGAAAATATGAAGGACCTGGGTATGGTCCAGCATAAGACTGCAGAATGGCTGTCTAGGAAATCAGCCTAGGCATGTGTGCAGAGAAATTGGAATAATTTAGCCCGGGGAACAGGACAGGGGTGGAAGGGAGAGAGCTGTTGTCAGTATACAAAGGCATATTGTGCAGGTGATATTGAATGAGCTCTGTTCTTCATCTGATGAGAGGAGGGAATGGGTTGGATGTGCTGTGGGTGATTAGTCTTCCACAGAGGACTTCATGGGACTTTCACTGGAATGTTCTACTTGAAACCCTAACTTAGTAGACATTCAGACTGGAGCCTCTGTCTCGTTCTTTTGTTCACTGTGACACACCTCTTCCCAGTTTGTTTACAGAATATAGTGTGAAATAGCTGCTTGCTATCAATAGATAAAAGGAAAGAGAATGTGAATATAAAAAATGACTTTAGCAGGCAGGCTGGGTGTTTGGAAATCCCCAGCTCTGTCATTTACTAATACCTGATTTTGAGAAGGTTGTTTTAGATTCTGAGCCTCAGTTTCCATGTCTGTAAAATATAAGACAATCTATGATGTGTACCCCGATGGATTCCTGCATGAGTTGATTGATATCCCTGTGGTGGCATGGAAGTGTCTTGTACAGTGCCAGGCACACAACAGGTGCTTGTGAATGCTGGCTCATGTTTCCTTTGTCAACCTTCTCTTTTGGCAGAGAACCAGGGAAAACATGGCCAGCAAATCCTATAGGTGTTCATGGGAAGGAGAGGTTGGTGTAGATTAGAGCCATCAGTAACGTTTAAGACAAGAAGGGGTCTTTAGCTGCACCAGCCAGACTCCACCTGGCCCTGAGGGGTGGAGCCAGCCCCTGGCCCTTTCGTAGTCCAAGGTTCTGGCTTCACTACCAGAGCGCCACAGTCTCTGAATTTGTCAAGAAATTGCGACATGATTGGTCTCAATAAGGAGCAGACTCCTTCTCCAGAGAATAATTTCCACTTTATTTTAGAGAGTGGCTCCTAGGTGATGGGCGATTTGCCTTTTTGAAAACGTTTTCTGGCATATATTAGGAATATGGTGACAATGTGAGCAAGCCTCATTCATGAATGCAAGGTGGTGTGAACTAGTGCTTTCTCTGCAAGGAGCACGAGGCAGCTCTGAACAGTTCTGGGTTTCAGAAGCTCATGGCCTGGGAGGGGGGTGGCTATGAAGGAAAGCCAGTGTCTCATCACTAGTGGGGGTGAGTGTTGTGGGGACAAAGAGGAGCTCAGTAGCCCTCTTGGACCTGGCAAAGGGGTCAAAGACGGCTTTGTGAGTCAGCCTGATCCTGCGTGGGTTTGTGGTGGCGGGAGGTGGTATCTGGGACATTCTGGTGAGACCACTGCTCCATGGCTGAGCCCCACAAGTTGTCAGGGACTGGATGGACGCATCAGGAACCGGCCTTCCAAACCTCTATGAAGAGTGAGTCTTTTTTGTCATAGGCAAGAGGAAATGCTGGCTCACACCTATTAACTGGAAATACAGAATTTCCTGTAGTGGTCATGCTAATTTCTGCATTGTTTTTCCTTTTTTCCCTCAGCCTCCTGACAGTGGGCCTCCACCATTACCAACATCCTCTCTCCCGGAAGGTTATTACGAGGAAGCTGTGCCCCTGAGCCCTGGAAAAGCTCCGGAGTATATCACGTCAAGTGAGTGCTGGGCTCCCTGTGGCTGAGCTGGTCCCTTGTTTGCCTGGCCCCTTTCTGGATGTGGAAGGGAATGGGGCCTCATTCAACACTGAGCAGCCTGTGAGCCCGGAGGGGTGGTCAGTAACACAAGGGCTGGAAGAGGCTGGAGAGCCTGCAGATGGCTTTGTTCTGATGGCTGTCTTCCTGGTGATCCAAAGGTCATGAAACCTGACTGCTGTGGGCACGGGCCTCAGCAAGTGAAAACCTGTTCCTTTTGCAGAGGAGGGGCAATATTCTGTGCTATGTCTTTGTGGGTGCCACAGCCCTGCCCCTTACCCTTTGAGCAGAGCTATGTCCCCTCTCGCTGTGTCTATCCTGCTGAACTGTCAGAGCAGTTTCTACCAGACTGACTGTCAGAGTGAAAATAATTAGGTGAAGAACAATAGGCATGTTGGTCATAGACTTTTGTTTCTTTTTTTCAATTTTTGGACGGGTTTTACCAAAATTTTTTTCTTTTTCTTCTCTCCACTTCCACTTCCCTTCCCAAGGCAAGGGTTTCAGTCTGTCCCCCAGGCTGGAGTGCAGTGCTGTGATCACAGCTCACTGCAGCCTCACGCTCCTGGGCTCAAGTGATCCTCCTGCCTTAGCCTCCTGAGTAGCTGACTACAGGCACTTGCCACTATGACCAGATTAATTAAAAATGTTTTCTGTATACAAACTTAAAGAAATTTTATTTTTGTAGGGATAGGGTCTCATTGTGCTGCCTGGGCTCAAGTGATTCTCTGTCTTGGCCTCCCGATGTGTTAGGATTTTAGGGGTGAGCACTCAGCCTACCAGAAAATTTTCGCCTAAATTGTATTTCTCATGGCTCCAGTTAGTTGCCTGCTGGTAACCCCCAGTAGAATCTCTTTGTTACTGTTCAGCTTTCAAGTTCAGATGGAGAATGACATGCAGACTTTGAGACCCTCTCAACTATCTCTGAAATTTATTTTTCAGTTATTGGCTTTATTTCTCCTGTCACTATCTGTCAGGCACTGTGTGGCTGTCTCACAAAGATGATAAAGTAGAACATCAGAGTGTGTGTCAACTTCAGGAGTCCAGCTTGCTTTTGTTTACAAGAGGAGGACAAAGGGAAAGGGAAGAGTGCTTGCTAATTTAATACAGAGGCCCACCGTCCACTGACTTCCTGCCACAGTCATCTGCTATCTCAGCGAAATCTCCTCCTTCATCCTGGAGTTTTCTGTTACCTGAAATCTTGGCATAGAGACTTTGTGTTTTTGGTTCTTTCCCTTCCGTGGCAATAAACAAGCAAAGCTGTTCCAGCAAAGGAGAATCTAAATTGATTGTAGAGGAGATTATGGTAGATTTTCTGTTGGCACATTTGTCTGAGTGTGAAGAAGGGCTGTACAGACTGTATACCCTTGGGGATGAGGGCCTTTTCTAGCTTACTTTTGCATATTTCCTCAGCTTCTGGAATATTCTTGGCACAGACTGAGCCCACTGACAGTAATTAGTTGCATTCTGTATGAGCAAAGGGGCAGTTCTGTTAAGGAGGCTATAAAATTTTAAACACTGAGAACTATTTATGAAAAATATATTTACATAATTTGTAAGTGTCAAATATTTAGGCAGATAGTAGATTAATTAGAAAAGAACAAAATTAAATGGCTTGATATAATTCAAAACTTCATTGAACTTCATTGGGTTCCTTTCTTTTTATTCTTTTCTTTTTCTTTTTTTTTTGAGACAGAATCTCACTATGTTGCCCTGGGTAGAGTGCCATGGCATCACAGCTCACAGCAACCTCCAACTCTTGGGCTTAAGCGATTATCTTACCTCAGCCTCCCAAGTAGTTGGGACGACAGGCGCATGTGGGTTCCTTTCTTTTTAATGGCAATGAGTAAAATAAAGACAAATACGTGTTTTTTTTTTGGTAAGGGTATTTCCTAGCATTTGGAGCTTTTGTCTCTGGCCTTCCTCCTCTTCCCCACCCCCCTCCTAACATACTTTCCAGGCTCAAAACTTAGAGGGATTTCATTTGACTTTGGGGGGGCCGCTGGTAGTTTTCATTCTGAAAAACTCCACATGGCAGATGTGTTGTGTCCTCTTGAGTAGTGCCACTGGTTCTCGAAGAAAGAGGGACAGGAGAACTGGTGCATGGGAGCATGGAGTCAGAAACGCAGCAACTGTGGCTTCTCTGATCAAATTTCTGCTGAGCTCCCCGGTCATGGCTCGAGGACATAGCCACCCCTCCCTTGAGGGACAGCAGCAATGAGTGGACTTGTCAGCTCAGTGCAGGGTTTCACTGGCTTCAGTTAGAGATGAATTTTGACCAATTTTATTGAGACTATGTCAGTTACAGTATCGTCAGAGAAGCAGACCCTCTGTGAATGTCATGGAGTAGAGGGTTTGTGGAAGGAATAAGGCCATATGTGGTTGTGGGATCCAGTGATGAAGCCTGGAAAGAATGGTAGATGGGGACTGGGGAGGAGAGGACAGACAGGAGTCCCTGCGACTCATTTCCTGTAGTCCAGATGGCACAGGTGACCAACAGGAGAAGCTGGAACCTGCATCTCAGAGCTGCACACCTGCCTGGCCCAGGACTCAGAGACTTCAAGGGAAGAGACCTGTGGGAGCTCGTGCCGCAGCCCAGGAGACCTGCAGTGGCACCTGGGACCCCACACTGACCTTCAGAGTGTATGGGCTGCTCTGTCTTCTCTGCCTTCCAAACCACTCCTGAACTTTTCCTATGATCACCCTAACCCAGAATCATCTAAGGAAGTGAATTAGGGGAAATATAATTCCAGCTTTGCTAAGTTGGTAGGGTAGAATACCACCACAGTTTATCTTGTGTCAATTTGGCATCCAGGCACACCTCTTCTAACCACACTGAGTTTCCAAATAAAGACAAGAGCAAAATCGTGCCTAAGACTAACGTGGTTATCTATTGCCCATGTGATGGAAAACTCCCCAGTTCCCCAAAGAGGGTACAAAGTCCTTTTATCCACCCTTTGGGTGACACTCATTCTCTTCTGGAACCTATAACTTAAGTTCTGAGATGCAGGGCTCTGCACCTCTTAAATTAGATGGTAGGGGCTTGGGAGAGGGAACAGAGTTAGCATCTATATATACAGATATGTCCAGTTCCAAGTAAGGAGAAGTTCAGTTATTGATTTACAGCTGTCAGTAGTGATATCAAAACTTCCTCTGCTGCCCATCCCATCTTCCTGTCAAACCCTTTGGCAAACCCCTTGGTTGATCGTGTTTTCTTTTCTTTTCTTTTTTTTTTAATGGTTTTATGTGGCTATTCTTTTTATTAAAAAATAGCTGTGTACATTAATGCAATTATGGGGTATAATGTCCTGGTCCCTTTATATACAATTTGAAATACTTTCATCAAACTGGTTGACATAGCCTTCATTGCATTTCTTAGTTATTGTGTTAAGACATTTATATTCTACACTTTAACATGTACCCTTGTAAAATGCACCATAGGTGTGGTCCCACCAATTATCCTCCTTCCACTCATCCTCCCCACTCTCCTTCCCTCCCCTTTTTCTTTCCCCTTCATCTTGGGCTGTAATTGGGTTATAGCTTTCATATGGAAGTGTGAGTACTTATAAATTGGTTTCATAGTAGGGCTGAGTACATTGGATACTTTTTCTTCCATTCTTGAGATACTTTGCTAAGAAGAATATGTTCCAGCTCTATCTATGTAAACATGAAAGAGGTAAAGTCTCCATCTTCTTTTAAGGCTACATAATATTCCATGGTGTACATATACCACAATTTGTTAATCTATTCATGGGTTGATTGGCACTTGGGCTTCTTCCATGATTTAGCAATTATGAATTGGGCTGCAGTAAACATTCTGGTGCAAATATCTTTGTTATAAAGTGATTTTTGGTCTTCTGGATATATACCTAGTAGAGGAATTGCAGGATCGAATGGCAGGTCTATTTTTAGAACCCTAAGTGATCTCCAAAGATCCTTCCAAAAGGGATATATTAGTTTGCATTCCCACCAGCAGTGCAGAATAAGTGTTCCCTTTTCTCCATATCCATGCCGACATCTATGGTTTTGGGATTTTATGATGTGGGCTAATCTTACTGGAGTTAGATGATATCTCAAGGTGGTTTGATTTGCATTTCTCTGATGATTAAGGATGATGAACATTTTTTCATGTGTTTATAGGCCATGCACCTGTCTTCATCAGAGAAGTTTCTGTTCAAGTCTCTTGCCCACTTAGAAATGGGGTTATTTGTTCTTTTCTTATTGATTAGTTTGAGTTCTCTGTAGATTCTAGTTATCAGACCTTCCCTTCACCCTGATTCTGTATTTATACTTAAGGTAAGATGCGATTCTTGTATGCAACAGATATCTGGCCTGAGTTTTTATATCCAGTCAGCCAACCTGTGCCTCTTTAGTGGACAATTTAAACCATTCACGTTGATTGAGAATATTGATAAGCCTGGTGGTATTTTGGGTGTCAAGTTTTTCGTAAGACCAATGGACATTTTTAATCCTTTCATCACTGCGGAAGTTGGATTTTGATCAATAATTTTTGAGTGACTTTACTTTGGTGGTAAAGCATTGTGGTGGTCATTATAGAGGATGGGTCTGAGAATATCCTGAAGAGCTGGTTTAGTTATGGCAAATTTCTTGAACGTGTGAATGTCATTAAAGTATTTGACTTCTCCATCATAAATGAAACTCAGTTTAGCTGGATACAGGATTCTGGGCTGAAAGTTGTTTTGTTCTAGGAGATTGAAGGTTGATGACCATCTTATTTTGGCTTGAAAAGTTTCATTAGAGAGATCTGCAGTCATTCTAATATTCTTCCCCTTGTAGGTTATGATTTTCTTACATCTGGCTGCTTGCAGGATTTTCTATTTCATATTAACTTTGGCGAAGTTAATTACAATGTGTCTAGGGTATGTTTATTTGGATTGAGTCGTGCTGGGGTTCTGAAACTGTCTACTATCTGAATTTCAGTATCTGTTGCCATGTTTGGAAAATTTTCCTCTAAAATCTCTTGGAGTAGAGTATCTGTGCTTTTCAGATCATTCTCATCGCCTTCAGGAATTCCAGTAAGGCGAATGTTTGCTTTTTTCAAGTGGTCCCACAACTCTCTCAGGGAATGATCCGTCTTTGCTCTCCATTTCTCTTTGTCTTTGAGCATTTGGGGGGATTCAAAAGCTTTGTCTTCAATGTCCAAGATCCTTTCTTCTGCCTGCTCCATCCTTTTACTGAAGGCTTCTACTGTATTTCTCAGGTCTTTGAGGGATGCAAATTTTTTCCTCAATTTGTCAAAAATCTTTGGTGATTTTATCTTTGAATTCATTGTATTCTTGAGCCAATTTTTGAATTACTCCTTGAACTTCTAATTCCAATTTTACTTCATTTCTGTTAATTTTATTTGCTATCCAAATTCTGAAGTCAATTTCTAACATCTCAGCCATTTGTTTATGATTAGAATCTTCTGTTGCATCTCCTTTGTCATAGCTTGAGAGAGTTGATCTACTCTGGTTATTCATGTTGCCGGAGTTTTCTCACTGATTCTGCCCCATGGTTATTTTTCATCATTTGTTTAGAGAGGGTGGTAAGGTGAAATTAAATTGAGGGCTCCTGGAGATGTAATTAATCAGTCCTTTACCAGAGTGCTGGCACTGGTGGCTGCAGCTTTTCCCCTATGGCTTTACCAAGGTCCCGTTCAGCACTACAGCCTGAGACTCTAGGTCCCCACTTGGTATGATGGAGCTAGGTGGGTCTGTCTTGTATTTAGTTAGACTCTAACCTATCCTAGTGGATCAGTGACTTTGGGTCGAAATCTCAGCTGTGGAGGAATACAAGCAATTAAGACACCCTGACCCACACTGGCAATAACTGGGAAAGGAGAATCAGACCCTCCCTCTACAGCACAACCAGTGTATAACCTTGGAGTGTCCCTGGGTGATCGTCCCAGATCAAGAGTTCCAAACCCAATTGTCCTGGTCAGCACAAATACAGATCAAGTGGGAGAGTTCAAAAGATCTGCAGCAACTGGCAGCAGGGGTCCCTTGACAGCTCAAATGTGACAGCTCTGGTGGTCCATGGAGTCA
>CAUYRH010050054.1:0-39413 GCA_963574655.1 Perodicticus potto
AAAAAAAAAAGAATATGGTTTCCAAGATGCCTTTTCTTTGGTGAAGCTACTTCTGTGAAGAAGCCAAAATAGATTTTTAATAAGGTAACTTCATAAATTAAACATCACACTGTGGACAAAGCTGGTGTCACTACCAGATTATCAGGACTGAATGTGCTGAGGTGGTTTTCAGCTCAGAGGTGGGCTTGCTTTGTGCCATCTACTCCCACTTCCACCCACAGACCCTTGGTGACCAATTAGCCAGCGGCAAAGGTGTGAGGGTGGGAGGAAGGATTTTGCTCTGCACGTGAGTAAACCCCAGGCCCTGGCCCCCTGGAGAACCTGGCTGCCCACTCACAGCCAGACAGCCCAGGCCCGCAGAGGAGGTTTGCTCTCCCTCTGCTTCACCATTGTCCTTCCTTCCTCTTGCTTTGGAAGATGGGCCTGGACCAGCGGAGGGTCTAGAGAGATAGTCATCCCACACCAGGGGGTGGGAGAGACAAGTAACAGACTAGAAAGCAAGGAGGAGGGAATCTAATAACAACACCAGCCCTTAGAGATCACAAGTACTTGGAATAGTCTTTTCTGAATGACCCAGTCTGTCTGTTCTCATCTGATCTGTAAATTGGACCATTATTATTTAACAGCCTGACTCTTATAATGGCTGTTTTCAAAACAAAATCTAGACTATGAACAAACTTTCCTATCCTCTCCAGACTAGCACATGTTCTGTAAAGACTCGCAGGTTGATTCCCAAAGCAGATGCTGCTGTGACAGCAAGTGAGGCAGCACCAGCAGCAGCTAGGAGTAAACGGCAAAGCTCTCTAACTCTTTGCGGCTCAGTCGAGCAGGGTTCTGGGCTTTGGGTTCTCTGTTTCCAACCTGCAGAAGGAAAGGAGAAACTTCAGACCCTCCCTTATAATGTCCTTATAATAGTCCTGTGGGGTATGAATTATTGTTCCCATTTACAGATTAGACAATGAAGCATGGAGTGGTAAAACAAATTACTCAAGTCTATAGCTCATGTGAAGTAAAGGAGGGACTTGAATTCAGTTCATCTGGCTCCAAATCCAGTACTCTTTTAGACACACATGCTTCTCCATGATGCCCACACGGTGTCCTCTACAACTCTGGGCTGTCCAGTTGGCTTTAATGTTGAGCTGTAGCTGATGTGCCAGGAATCCCAGTGGGACCCACTTACCCTCTCCCTTGTTACCAATAGTAGCATCTTTCTTGGACTGCAGGTGGAGGCTCAGGTATAGCATGAGGCTATTGGGTGGGGGTGTTCATCCCCCAAAGATGTTGAGTTCTTCCCTGTCCACTCCCTAAACACCCTGATGGGAATCAGTTCAGCCACTAGGCTCAGTGGTCACCTTGGAACAGTGGCACCCTCACTGAGCTTAAGATCACCCATGTCCTGGAATAGTTCCCAGTGACTTGCTAATTTTAGAAAATCATTTAAATTGATTCTGGCTTCACTTGAGAGTTGGGGGGGAAACATCATAAAGCCACTTATTATCCCCTCTATGATCCCTAACTCCCAGATTTAGAAATGATAGCAGTCCAGTTTGTGGCCCATAGCCTGGGAACTAGCTTGGGAATAGCCCTAATTTAGAGGCCAAGGCCAGTGAGAGTCAAACCTGGATATAAGCTATGATCTTGGTTTATCATGGGAGTTCGACCCTTGGTGTCCCTAGGCCTCAGTGTCTTCACCTTTAAAGTTAAGCTCTGTGTTAGAAGACACCTAAAATCCTGACAACTCTGAGGTCGAAGGAATGACCTACTTATGGCAAGAGTACAGCCTTTCACAGCTGGACTTCAGACCCTGTGCTTCTTCAGAAGGAGTTCTGGGATCTTACCTCCTCATAGATAGTGCTACCGAAGGGCAGGTTCTGGTTCCTCTTCTTGGATCCAGACTGGAAATTCAGAGGGTAAAGAATGCTTAACTTCAATATAAAAATGTTTCACTCTTAACTGTGTGAGAGGTCTCAAGAGAGACTCAGGGCCCAGAAAACCCCTGAGGTGTCCTCAGCCAGAAAGCAAGTAGCATCTCCCATCCCAGAAGTAAACAACAGTGTTTATGGTGTGCAGGGAAGGCGTGGTGTGTACAGTGCTTGCTGGCCTATGATATGACCCTCCTGAGCCAAACTCAGAATTTAGCGTTCCACACCCACACACTCCTGGAACACATACCTACATACAAACATACATACATTCCTAGTGCACGTGTGTACACATACATGCATATCCCTCAGGCAATCCTAGTCCAAACACGGCCCCAAACCATGTGTCTCTTCAGCATACAGCATATACACACACTGATGTAGAAAAGTCCCGCATATAAATGATTGCCATCTCTGGCACATACCCTGTACACGATGGTTGTGTGAATTGCTGGGATTAAAAAGCGTGTTCAGTAGTATGTTGAGTTTTCATAACATAATACCAGAGTACATGAACACAGTATGAACATCTATGTATCCATCTAAATGTCCTCATAATTAAGAATAAATGTTTCTCATGATGGGATCCAAGTTAGTTGAATGATTTATTGGGAGGAAGTTGAATAAAAAGCCTAAAATTTGTCTTAAATCCTCTCAAATGCATGGTCCCTGAGCTGCTAGGACTTCCAGTTTTGTGGATTCCCAACTTTTCCGCTACTGTGTTAAGGCAGATGTCCTCATGCTGAGGATCCAGCCTTGGAGACACCATTCTTCCTGTCCCCTCCCACACAAGGTGGAAACAGCAACCATGGTACCAGGATACCCAGCTCTCTGGTTCCAGATACACGTGAGAGCTGACTCAGCTTGCTCGGGATTTGAGTACAGCAGGATGAATATGCAGTCTGGAGTCACCAGCAAGTGACTGGCCAGGACCTTGACAGAACCTAGAAATCAGCATCGGAACTCTCTGGGGCCAGGGTACTGCTGTGGCTCCAGGCTTTACTCTGATGCCTGGCAACCCCCTAGTGTCTCTCACTGTGACTTCAGCTAGCCCCTCTGCAAGAAGCCCCTCCTGCTGTTTCTCATTATCCTTTCTCTCTCACACAAACTCCTAGAAGATCCTCTAATCTGATGATATGATATCGGATGAGAAGTCTGGAAGCTGTTAGTTTTCTTAGTCTTCTCTTAGTCTGGAAGCTGTTAGTTTTCTCCAGACAGAAGCAGAAAGGCATTTCTTGTTGGTCCCTTAACATTTAAGTATAGTCACTGAACAGAAGCTTCTCTGCACACACAGCGGAGGACACCTCCCCAGCAGGAGCACACATGAGCCTGCACACACACACGTATCACAGCACCCCACCCTGGGAAGACTCACCCTCCTGGAAGACTGTACGAATGAATATAACGTGTTCGGAGCTTCTTGTGACGTGGGAACAGAAGACTAGTGAGAAGAGAAATAAAACAATTTCAGAAGCTTAGATTTAAGACAGCCCCAGGGAGGTCATCTCTTCCATCCCTCTGCCTCAACTCTGCCCAGGTAGAAACTTTAACCATTTAAAGTTTTCATTTGTAAAAAGAACACGGGACCAGCCAGGAGGTCAGACAACCAGACCACTAGCCCCAGCCCATCATTAGTCATAGCTGCTATTTGTTGAAAATCACCTTATACACGTGAGCAGTGCACTCCTCCAGCCCTCTGTAGGTTTCTATGAGTTAGGAATGATTCTGACCTGCCCCATACCACAGATGAGGCTCCAAAATGATAAAGAACTCAAGTCAGACAGTGTGTAGATAGCCAAAACAGGATTCAGACTCAAGGCTCTCAGGGATCCTTCCTCAACACCTCCACACCTCCGTTTAACAAGGTGTCTTCCTTCTCTACAACCAAACTAGGTGTCCTCTAAACCAGGGAACCATACTCCTTTTAAGACACTCCCAAGGAGGAATCTCATTCTCACTCAGCATCCTCGTCTGAGAGGAAACCTTCCTTATTTTTTCAAATGCCTCTTATTGAAGTGCAATGCGGGAACTTCATTCCTGAGCCTGGGAACTGACAGATATCAATCACTGTTAGGATCAGATTTTCTTTGTCCCACAGCTTAGCTACAAGCTGAAGAGGCTGCTGTTTTGGGTCTCAATTTTTTTTTTTTTTTTTTTTTAATTAAGCCATTTTTATCAGAAACTTTTGATCACTGACCATCAGGGGGCAGTGTTTTACTTGAGACGTCCCATCCTGGGTTAATGTCCCCTTAGCTAGCTGTCCACATTAGAGGATGCTCCTCTGGTTTCTGGGTGAATCTCTGTAATCCCAGAATGTTAGAGGTGGGGTGGGAGGGAACAGAATGAGGACTCAGAAGCCACTGGGTTCAGCTTTGCCATGACCTTGCTAAATGGCTCTGAGCATAGTAGTTACCTCAAGTCTCAGTTTCCTTGTCTATGATACGGAATGTAGATCACATCAACAGTATTTAGAACAGCCTTCGTGAGGCTATTAAGTGAGATTTATTAAGGAAATGGACATGATAGCTAAGTCATAAGATAAAAGGCACCACTATAGGTCTATTCTTTCCCAAAAATAGGCACATTAAGGAAAAGGGATTACAAAGTACAAGGGCCTCAGGTACTGGAAAGGAAATAGCAGGGATGAAAAAAATGGAAGTTGAATCCCCCAACAAGTTTCTTCCCCTATAGACCTTATCTGAGCCAGACCTTCTGCCAGGAATGGAAAAGAAGGGACCTCTATATTGGGCCTCCCAGCTATGCTAAGACACTCCAGAGCCACAACAATCTTTCCAAATACCTTATCAATGTAACTGAGGATATAAGCTGTCTTCTGCACCCCAAGAACACCAAAATCTTATTCTGCCATTCAATGGTGTGAATTTCAGGGAGGGGATGATGCATCAGAAAGTCCCACAGATAGATTCGGAGTGGACTGGAGGAACCATACTGGTACCTGGGCCTGGATCATGGAGTAGATGGTGCTCTCTTTCTCAGGAGAATTCTGCTTGGGCTTCCGCTCCTGCACAAGAAACAGGAAAGGAACATGAGGTAACATGAACAGGCAGCTGTGTCAGGCCAGATTTGGGTTGCATAGGGAAAGACAGCAAAAAGAAGGGGGCAGGACTGGGGAGAGCCTCATCACTGGTCACCCAGCATAGGGAGAGACGGGAAAAAGAGCCATCTACGGTGGAGTTAGTTTCTGGACTAAGGAACGACCCGTGAGTGAAGGGATTTGAGCAACCCTGTAACTTTCTTTACTTCAATAACATAAAGACCCTTCCTTGCCTTTGGTGATTCTCTACTAAATTTGTCACATAACCACTGATAATAGAAAGGGCTTAGAGTAGAGCTGTGATCTGAGCCTTACCTTGGGCACTACAATTCAGAGGATTAAGCATTTCAAAGACCGAGAATACTGAACTCCTCTCCCAACGCCCCTCTAGATCCAGCCTTCCAGGCCAGCTTGCCCTGGGCAGCGGAAGTGCTGGGCGGAGCCCTGGACCCAAGGCCAAAAGCAGGGAGCACAGGGCCCTTCCTGTTTTCCTCCTCTGTTTCTTCCTCCGTAGGAGATTAGGGGTGAGGAATGGAGGTATTTCATGCTGCTGACCCTGAACATTTATTGCCAACACGGACTCAGGTGTGGGCCAGGGGAGGCCGGAAGGGTCCACTGGACTAGGTGCAACTCCCAGAAGCAAGAAGAGGTTAGATGGAGCAGAGAAGTGTCAGGTGTCCCTGAAATCTGGAGAGCCATGAGCATCTGTCAAGAAGCAGGAATTTGCTGCTTTTCCCTCCTGTCCAGACTCATGTGAAGTGTCTCCAGAAAGGTGGGAGCTGGTTCCTGAAGTGAACTTGGGATTTAGGCCTTGAAACTGGAACCCAAAGACAGGAAATGGTCAGGGAGGGCTGAGACCTGGTGTGCTAAGTCTATTTTCTCTTAAGGTCTCCTAAAGTCATCTTCATTTGGGAGAGAAAGGCTATTTTTAGTGAGCACATAGGCATTAGTGGTCGTGGGTAGATGTACTTGCTCTAGGAATTCGTACCAGAGACCGGTAGCACTAAGAGAAACAGTTTCCTTTAGTTTTCACACCCCAATTCTAGACCAAGAATACAGACGAGGTTGTTCCCCTGATGCCCATGGAGCTCAGACCTCAGAGCGGTGCCTGCCATGTGAGGCCTCCCAGGGCCGCACATCTGAGCAGGGCACAAGTTCCCCACTGTGTGTGTGTGTCCTGTACAGTATTGGGCCTCCACTGCCAAGTACCAGGATGGCAGCAGGAAAAATGCGCTTCCTCTCCATCTGTGTGACCCCTTATCACCAATAGCTCGGTCACCACTGCTTAACCCATAGGGGCCTTTCCGCTGGGCCTGTCACCACATCCTGCCCTGCTGAGAGGCCCAGCAGCAAGGGTGTCTGCAGCCCCTCTGCAGCTTCCTCCCCCCTGCATCCTGGATGACAAGCAGACTTGGTTTGTCACAGAGAGCTCGTTAGAGAAGGTCTCAGAGGAGCCCACCTGGGCCATCCTTCCATCGGCTTTGTGCTGTACCAGATACTCTCTCATGCCTCAGCCAGGTTCAGGCCCCTCTATCTAAGAGGCTGTGTAGCCCCCCGAGTCAGCTGCAGATCTGCTGTGCTTTGGCTGGTCACGCTCACCAGCCTGGGTCATGATGAAGGGACTCAAGAAAGTAAGCTTCGACTTGCCAGGAAAAGAGACTTTGTGGTCAGATACAATAAATGGGAGAAGGTTGCGCTCAGCCCAGCTGGCAGGACGGCAGAGGTGAGGATGTGAGGGGGTGTGCTGCCAGTGTCCCTCCCCTGCTGTTGATTCCTGCTTTGCCTTGTCCCTGCTTAGCAGGTATGATTCTGCACCAGTGTGCCCCTTCTGCCTCCGCTTCATCTTCTCTGCTTCCTTTGCTTTCCTTTTTTCCTCCACACCCAGAGTTAGAAAACTGACCCAAAAAAGGTTGATTAGGAAGAGCAGAAGATCACATCAAGAGGACAATTGTCAAGTCCTTTTTATCACCCTGCTCCAAATGGCCACAATCAAAAGGGTATCTTCCAGGTTAGCTGAGAGAAATCCCAGCCCCCAGGAAGCCCTACTTGATTTCTTGTAGTCTTCAGGTCCTTGACATCTTCATAAATTGTCAGACACTCCTCAGGGCTGGTCTCTGCAGGAAAAAGGAAGAAAAGAACTAAGCTGCGGAAACCTCTGGAGGGCCTCCAGCCCAGGCTTCCCCTTCTAATGGGTCCCACCTCCACACCAAATGGCCAAGTCCTTAAAAAAGGTCCCAGAAAGGAGGTAGGTTCGTGCTCTTCCAGGACGCCTGCCAAGCGCAGAGGCAGTAACTACCCCTCCTCCCACCTTGTCCAGCAGGCAAGGCGTCCCCCAGCAAAGCAGCCGCCTGTAAGTCAATCTGACTGTACACATCTGGCAGCCACGACAGCAGGCGTGAGCTGGGAGAGAGGCCCAGTGGCCTCTGGTTGCTGTCCCCTAACCATGCACACATGCACCCCAGCCCTCCCTGAGTACAAGAAGACGCTGTGCTCGAGACACATCACACCAGACACCGGGCCAAGTTACTGGGACTGATGCCTCAGGCGCCTCCTCAAGGACCTTCTGCTTACCTGGCTGCTTCCTCTTCCTCTTCCATTTGCAGAAGCAGGTGAGGCTGCCCAGGAGCAGTATGATTAGAATCACAGTGGTCACCAAAAGGGGCCAAAATCTGAATTCTGCAGGTTATAGAAGGCACATGAACCGAGTTGTCAGCTCTCCCTCTTCTTTCTTCCCACCTGTCTGTACTGAACATGTGCAGACCTTTGTCATCTTTATTCCCTAAATAATATAACAGCTGTCTACATAGCATTTACCTTGTATCAGATGTTATAAGCCTAGATGGGAGCGTCACAAAGCTCACTGGGAGGTCTGGGGCCATGCCTTATGCTCATCCCAAGAGTTACTGAGTGGAGTATGCTCTCCAGGTAAATGAAGACTTCAGGTGCCATTAGCATGGCCATTGTGGGGGGAAAAAACCCACATGCAATCACAGTCCTTAAGAAACATGTGGCCAAATTGGAGTAACAAAATGGTTTTGGTTGGTTGAGATGGTTTAAAATATATGGGAGAATGTGTGTAAATTATATGCAAATACGTGATTTTATATAAGGGACTTGAGCATCCCTGGATTTTGGAATCCGTGAGGCATCCTGGATATCCCATGGATATCAAGGGATGACTATATATGTAATAGGATCATTCATTTGTTTTTAACTTGAGAAATGTTCACTGCATAGCTACTGTGTTCCTCTATCTCGCCTTCCTGCTAGTGCTGCCTTCACGCCTCTTCCTCATTTGAACTTCTACATTTAACGTTTGTGTCACACATGTGACCTGGTCTATAACACAACTAACAAGAAGAAGGGACATGAGAGCTCTTCTGTCACAAAAAGTTAAACAGGAAGGGAAAGAAATTAAATATTCCAAGTGCAGGCTGACTAGGCTCTTTACAAATATTATCTCTCTTCTCTTATCAACAATCCTGTGATGTATATCACAACGTCCCCATGTCACTCAAGTGAAAATTAAGTCTCAAAGAGGTTAATGCATCTGCCTGAGATCCTGGAGCTTGTGAATGATGAAACCATGGTTGACCTGACCCAGAAGCCAGTATCCTTGTCACTACACATCACCTTGTTTCTTTTCTGCACTCAATTTTGTTGCCCCAATTTGGCTGCATGTTTTTTATGGACTGGGATTGCATGTGGGGTTTTTTTCACACAATGCCCATGCTGATGGCACAGGAGTCTTCGTTTACCTGGAGTGCATACTCCACTCAGTAACTCTCAGGATGAGCATAAGCGATGGCCTGAGACCTCACTGTGAGCCTTGTGATGCTCCCAGCTAGGCTACTGTTGTATGGTATAGTTACCTCTTGGGATACTGTGTGGCTTTGGGAAAGATTTTGATCAAGAGGAGAAAATGGGTCTCCGTGAGCCTCTCAGAGGAAGAAAACAATGGCCAGGAGCCATTGCAGGACACTGACTCACAAAGCTTCCATGCACTCCCCCACCCTCGTGTGAAGGGAACGGTTGCAGCTCCCAGAAGGAAAGATGGGGAAAACATTTTTTCCCAGGCTAGTACAGGGCTAACTCCACAGGAACTATGTACCTAGAGGCTAGGACCCTGCTAGGGAAGGGTGCTGGGGTAAGAAGCCAAGGCACTGGGGGAGGAAGCCAAGGGATCTCATCTCATACCCAGGTTTCTCTTGCACATGAGCATACTTGTGGGGTCCAACACCTTCAGCTCCAAATACAGCCCAAGTGCTCCACTTACCCTGGTGGGCATTCTGACAGCTTGTAGTAAGATCAAGGGAGTGGTTGCTCCAGCTCACAGGATTGTGGACATTGCAGGTATATGTGTATGTGTTATTATCAATCTCCTCCTCCAGGTAGGTGAGGTTCCTTGCATTGAGGATGAACTTGCTCCCTTTGTACCAAGAATAGGTCACATTTCTATCCCTGGAGACCAAGCAGTACAGAGACACTTGGCACCTCCCTCTGTCCAGGACCTTCCCCTGCCCCTGCAGGTGGGGTTTCTCAACTCGATCTAGAAGCAGAGATTCTGATCAGAAAAACACTGGAAATGCAACTACTACAGGAATCAGAGGAACAAGGTGAATGGTCCCATAGACTCACCAAATACAGAAACCTTGAACTTGACTATCCAAATGCGTCCAGACTCATTGGTGACCTCCAGGCAGTAGGAGCCACTGTCCTGCTGCTGAGCTGTGTTAATGAGAAGAGTCAAGTTTTCGGTTCTAAAGCTGAATTTATTGCCCAAATTATTCCAAGTTGAAGATTCAATATATGGTTTGGACCCATTCTTCCAAGTCAGTATGTGATCATAAGGTGAATGTGAGGCCAGCTGCCTCTTCCATGCAACAGAGTATATCTTCGTCTGTGTGATGTCGGGCCATAACTGGAGAGACTCTCCCGAGAGGCCAACCACGTCCTTGGTTGGACCTGTGCATTCTAGGAAAGAGAACCCAAGATGAAAGTGACAGGATGAGTGGCAGCCCTGAGCAACGTGGGCAGTTAGATGTGACTTCCCTTAAGCTAGCAGTTCTCAATTTGTGGGTCGCGACCCCTTTGGGGGATCAAATGACCCTTTCTCAGGGGTCATCTACAACCATCAGAAAAAACATATTTCAGTTATGATGTAGCAACACCTGAAGTTGCAATGAAAATAATAATTTTATGGTTGGGGCTCACCACAACATGAGGAACTGTATTAAAGGGTTGTGGCATCAGGAAGGTTGAGAACCACTGCCTTAAGCCAATAGAATGGGGGGAGTATGAAAGTGCCAGAGCCTAAGAGAGTTCTCGAGCACATTTCCCTTGTCTGCGCCCTTTCCCCAGGCTCTGTGCGCCAGTCTGAAGGAGTCCTCAGACCAGTAACAATAGTTTAAATCCCTCAAGTATTTGCTATGTGAAGAGCAGTTTTTAAAAACCTTACATATTTTAGCTATCTAACTTTACAATGATCTTATATGGGGGTCTTATCTCCATTTTACAGGCTAGAAAAGTGAGTTAGAAAGAGCTTAGGTAACTGGTTCAAGTTACACAGTGAAAATGATGAGGTTGAAACCCAGACTGAATGGCTGTAGGGGATGAATTCTTAACCATGATATTATAAACACCATTATCTAACGTGACACCCTCCAAGCAACCCTGAGTCAGCTACTAGTGGCCAGCAAAGAAATTCTGCCAGAAATTCTGAGTAGCCAGACCTCAGGGGCAAACTGACCCTCCAAGCTGAACTCATGACCCCTCTACTGTCCTCTTGAAGAGCTGAATTCATCCCTCTCAGGACTTGGTGAATTGAATTGTAGTCATTATTCCTCTATGTTTGGCAATTTTTCAGTGACCAGAAAGTCTCCACAAAGATAGCTCCCTAGAAAACAATTAGAAAGAGAAAAATAAAAATGCACTTCACAGGCATATCCCAGTATTTCCCTCTCAGGAGATCAAGATGAGAGCTAACGAAAGGCGAGGTGGGGGTGGGCGGGAGGTGGTGTGACACCCTAGAGCCGCCCAGTGCTGTCAGTGGAGAAGAGTGGACATTCCTGCAGCTGTTTTTGGAAGGGACACTATGTGGCCCGGTCCAGCAGGGGCAAGACATAAAAAAGTCTGTCTGAATGAGTTCAGGAGGGTCAGGAGAGTTTAGAGGAGGGGATAGGAGATGAGGACAGTTATACAAATGACTCTGTACAAACGCAGGCCATTGGGGCGGCAATTGAGACAGAGGGTTGTTTGGATACCTAGTACATTATAAATGCATTTTCTCTCAGCCACACCTCACCCTGGCTTTTTATCAAGAGACTGAGCAGATAATTAAAGGACTTGTAATACTATTTGGCTAATGAAGAATGTTTCTTTCAGAAAATCGGATGCCACATGTTCTTATTTAGAAGTGGAAGCTAAATGATGAGCTCACACAGACACAGAGTGGCTCAGTACACACTGGAGACTTCAGAGGGTGGGAGTGGGAAATTACTTCTCCTTCCACCCCTAATTTCTCATTATCTAGTGGGTACTCATACAAATTGGGTGAGGATTACACAAGAAGCCCAAACTTCACTGCTACCCAATTTATGCATGTAGCAAATATGCACATGTAGCCCATAGACCTATTAAACATTTATGCATATGCACACGTATATACATACATATGTACACACATGCAAACATATATACACACATAAGCATGCTTCTTTATCTAGATGCTCCTGAAAGCAAAACACACAGGGCTCTCATTTGCACTTCATTTATATTTATGTGACACGTACTGGGCTCTGTCCATTAACAAACCAAAGCCTTCTCAAAAGCAGAGGCTGTGCCATGAATCTCTGTGTCTGTCTCCCACAGTCATAGCAACATTTATAAGAACAGGTAACCTACCAAGCAAGCATTGCACAAAGACTTTAAAAAGGAAAGTGAATGAAAAAAAATCACTAAACCTACAAAAAGGACATACACTGCCACCACCAAATATTTAGTCTTTATTGAGTCCTACTGCACCCACAGCTTGAAGAGGTAAGGCCTCTTCCTGTATGAGACATGGCTTCTGACTCCAGAGAGTTCATGATCTGGAAACAGAATATACTGCCACTCTATGGCCTGCATTAAATGGTTGAGATAGATAATCCTTTAAGGAATTCTAGTTCTGATAATAAAAAAATCAGATTAAGACATGTGAATCCACCCTCCCACTGATAATAACTAGAAAAATGAACAAAATATTAACCAATATTAATTAATTGGGTACGTGTTAAAGGTATCAAAGAGCTAATAAACTGCAGAAATATTTGGGGGCTAAGACCTGCAAGTAGGAAATTCAAAGAGGTGAGATCAACATTTTTGACTTCTGTTCCTAGAAGCATCCTTTTCTTTTTGGGGTGGCAGAGTCTCACTCTGTTGGCCAGGCTAGAGTGGCATGGCATCATAGCTTATAGCAACCTCAGACTCTTGGGCTCAAGCAATCCTCCTGACTCAGCCTCCCAAGTACTTGGGACTACAGTCACCTTGTATGATGCCCAGCTATTTATTCTACTTTTAGTAGAGATGGGGTCTCACTCTTCCTCAGGTTGGTCTCAAACTCCTAAGTTGAAACAATCTACCTGTCTCAGCCTGCCAGAGTGCTAGGATTACAGGCATTAGCCACCACGCCTAGCCTTGGAAGTATCTTCTGAATCTATAAATGGCAGCTAAAATGCTGAGGAGCCAAGCAGAGCTTATAATAAATTCAAGGAACTAAGAGAAGCTGTAGTTCAGGGCCCTCCTGTTATAAAGCGGGTATACCTGAAGCCTATCAGAGTTGGAGTTGGTGCCACTAATGGTTGTACATTAAAGTTAAGAGTGATCAAGAAATTAGCAGCCCTCACAGGGACTGAAGCTTGATTTCTAATCATCCCTGTATTAGACTAGAATCTTTAGTAGCTCTAATCTGGCTGCCTACTAGAGACAAACATAAACTATTACTGGAGGAAAATAACATCCACTAGAACATTAAATTATTTTCAGAATTTTCACATACTATATCCAAAATGAAATTTAAAATAAGCTTAAGAGGAGGAAATATGTCCAAAAACCAAAAGAAAAAATAGACAATAGAAACAGATCCCAGGGAGCAGCTAAGTAGTAGAGTTACCATAAACTTTAAAATAATTATACTTAATATGCTCAAGAAAATAAAATACAAGTTTGAGAATTTCAGCAGAAAGCTAGTATGATAGAAAGTGAAAATAGCCATGCCTTTGCAATGTGGCTTTGCAGCTCCTCCCATCATCAAGAAAGGGGGGGGTTCCACTTTCCCATCTTTTATAAATGGGTGGCCTTCCAAATAGAATGCAGCAAAAATGATGTTGTGCCAGTTCTAAGCCTGAGACTCAAGAGGCATTGCACACTTCTACTTGTTCTCTTGTCTAGCTTATCTGTGAACAAGCCTAGACTACCTTGCTGGAAAATGAAAGATCACACAGTATGGAGATAAACGAACACAGCTGAAGTCCTATACATCAGCCACCCCTAGCCAGTCCAGCTGCTGACCATACATGAGTGAGTGATGCAGGCTGAAACCTAAAGAACAGACTAGCTGAGCCAAACCCAAATTGCCAACCAGTGATTGTTATTTTAAACTGCTGAATTTTGGAATGGTTCATGATGTAACAATGGTTACTTGATAAATCAGATTTTTTTTAAAGAACTAAATGAAAATTACAGAAACAAAATGTAAAATATCTGAAAAACAAACTCAATTGAAGGGTTTAAAAGGCCATTTAGATGCCACTGAAAAGAGATTTAGAAAACTGGATGGTAGGTCAGAATAAAATGTCCAGACTGAAGTACAGAAGAATAAAAGGATGAAAACATATAAGAAAGAGTATAAGAGATATCTGAAATATGGCAGAAATATTCTGCCTTAAGTGTATTTAGACAGCAAGAACAAGAGAGAGAGATGCAAAACAGATAACAGGTTAAAAAACGTCCAAAATTGACAAAAGCCATCAAGATAGATTTGTAAAATGTGCCACAAACCCCAAGCGAGATGAAAACAAACAAATAAACCAAAACCCTCCTCAATTTTAAAAAACCCCAAAACTATGGAAACCAAAGGCAAATAAAAAAATATTAAAATACCCGGGGTGGGAGGGAACTAAATTCTCTTTACAAAAGAAACAACTCATAGCTAATATTTCAACAACAATGATAAAAACAAAAAACAATAGAATATCTTCAAAATGCCGAAAGCAAAATCCTGCTCATCTAGAATTTCATATCAGTAAAAAATACTTCAAAAATAAAGATGAAATAAAGACATTTTCAGAAAAACAAAAACTGAAAGAATTTGTGTCACAAGGAGACTTGTACTGAAACAAATACCAAAGTTACTCTTTAGATAGAAGGAAAATGAAAATTAAGACAAAAGAAGAAATGAACAATAGAAATGGAGGTAATCAGTGACAACAACATGAAGTAGGGAGATAGAACGGTTTGGAGTTTTTATATACTATTGAAGCTGAGTCAGTAATAATTCAAGCTACATTGTTACAAGTTTAAGATGCTCATTGTAATCCCTATGGTAATAAATAACTAAATAACTAAAACATATACAGAAAAGGAAATGAGAAGGAAATCAAAATGATATAGCACAAAGTATCAATTAAAAAAGGCAGTAATGGAAAACATGAGGAACAGAAAAGGTTTAAGATATATAGAAATATACAGAAATAAAGGCCCAGTGTGGAGGCTCATGCCTGTAATCCTGGCACTCTGGGAGGCCAAAGCAGGCAGATTGCTTCAGCTCAGGAGTTCAAGACCAGCCTGAGCAAGAGTAAGACCCCATCTCCAGTAAAAATAGAAAAAACTAACCAGGTATTGTAGGACACCTGTAGTCTCAGTTACTTGGGAGGCTGAGTCAGGAGGATGGCTTGATTCCAAGACTTTAAGGTTGCAGTATGCTATGATAGTACAGCACTCTACCCAGGGCAACAGAGTGAGACTGCCTCAAAAGAAAGATAAAGAGAAATATATAAAAATAGAAGGAAATTTCATAATTGTAAAAGGGCCAATTAAAAAGAAATAAGCTATCTTCACTGTCTATGCATACAATAAGTTCAAAATGTTAATATATAAAACAAAAATTGACAGAATTAAAAGGAGAAATAAATCACAGCTGGAGATTTTTATTATACCTCCCTCTGCAAACTGATGTAATAAGCAAATAAAAAAGTCAATAAGGCTATAAGAATTTGAGCAACATGATATCCAGTCTGCCTTAACTGACTTATATAAAATACTCCTCCCAACAACTACAGAACATGCATTGTTTCAATGGCACATGGAATATTTATCAAAATAAATTATATGCTGTGTATTAAATGAAGTCTCAACCAAGTTCAAAGTAGTGAAATCATACAGACTATACCTTCTAAGAACAGTAGAATTAATCCAAAAATCAATAACAGAAAAACAACCAGAAATCCCTGGATGTTTGAAACATAAGCAACATACTTAAAAAAAAACATGACTCAAAGAATTAATCACAATGGAATTTAAGAAATACTTATAACTAAGTGATAATAAATATCAAATGTGAAATACAAATAAAGCAGGACTAAGAGGGAAATGTATAGTTTTAAATTTATATATTAGAAAAGAAGAAAGGAGGCAAATCAAACATACCAATAATGATTTAAGAAGAAAAAGAAATTCTGAAGAGTTCCGTATCTGTGAAAGAATTTAATTCATACTTTAAAATCTTTCTGCAAAACCCCAGTCTTAGATAGCTTTACTAGTGATTTTTCCAAACATTTACAAATTGGTACCATCTCCTCCACAGAAGAGAAGCTCGTTTTGGAGGGACAGTAAAAACTTGATAGCAAAACTGGACAAAAACATAATAAGAAAGAAAAATCACAGGCTAACATCTCTCATGAACATAAATGAAAACTGAATATTAGCAAAGCGAATGCAGTAGTATTTAAAAACAAATATACATCCTGAACAATTGAGATCTCTCAAGGTTTATTAGCATTTTTTTTTTCTTAGAAACAGAGTCTCACTTTGTCACCCTTGGTAATGTGCTGTGGCTTCACAGTTCACAGCAACCTTCGGCTCCTGGGCTTAGGCAATTCTCTTGTCTCAGCCTCCCAAGTAACTGGGGACTACAGGTGCCCGCCACAATGCCCAGCTTTTTTTTTTTTCTTGCAGTTTGGCTGGGTCCAGGTTTGAACCCTCCACCCTCAGTATATGGGGCCAGCGCCCAACTCACTGAGCCACAGGCGCCACGCCACCCATTTTTATTTTTATTGTTTGAGACAGGGTCTCACTCCGTTGCCCAGGTTACAGTTCAGTGGTGTCATCACAGCTCACTGCAACCTCAAATTCCTGGACTCAAGCAATCCTCCTGCCTCAGCCTATCAAGTAGCTTGGACTATTTTTTATAGAGACAAGGTTCTCACTTTTGCTCACACTGGTCTCAAACTTCCAGCCTCAAGTTAGCCTCCCATCTTGGCCGCTCAAAGTGCTAGGATTACAGGTGTGAGCCACCATGCCTGGCCAAGATTTCTTAGCATTTTAAAACTCTGAGAATGCAATTTATTTTAAAAGAATAAAAACTTTGAGCCAATCAGGAATAGAAGGAGCTCTCTTAATCTGATAAATAGTATCTACAAACAACCTACAGCTAACATCATGTTTAGTTCCTTTCCTCCTGAGTTTAGGAACAAGATAAGGATTCTATAATAACCTCTTATAATCAACATTTTGTTAGAAGTCATGGCTAGTCCAACAAAAAAAGAAAAGGAAAGTAAGTAAAAAAAAATAGAGAATAATACATAAACTGCCAACAAATGATATAATTCTAAGAAACTATTCAGATGTATATGTCAGTTTGGCAATCAGTCAAACAAGCAATCACTTCTGCAGTGGACACCAGCTGGATGTCCTCTAGTTCAGGTGATTTCTGATGCTATCTACCTGGAAACAGTGTCAGTGCCCACAGGTGGAGGGCTCAGTCCCTAAGACTGCCCCAACTTAAGATGCCAATTGCAAGGTCCAGATGGTTTTACCTGGGCTTCTAACCAACTACCTATGAAGTGGGTTCCCCTGACCTCTTTAGGTTTGATTGATTTGCTAAAGCAGTTTACAGAACTCAGGGGTACACTTCTTCTTTTTTTTTTAATTTAATTTAATTTTTTTATTAAGTCATTTGTACATAGATCATGAATACATTTATGCCATTATGGGATTCAATGTGTTGATTATTTGTACAAATTGGAATGCTTACATCTTACTAATCAGCATAGCCTTCACTTCATTTACCCAATTACAGCGTTAAGACATTTGTGTTCTACCCCTGATAGATCCAACTTGTACTTGCAATATGCTCCATAGGTGTGATCCCCCTACTAACCATCCCCTATCGACCCACCCCCTTCCCTTCCTCGTTCCCTCCCCTTCCCTTCTTCATCCTGGGCAATAGTTGTGTTTCATTTTTCATATGCAAGTGTGAGTGATTATAAATTGGTTTCACAGTAGTACTGAATACACTGGATATTTTTTTCCATTCCTGAGATACTTTACTAACAAGAATATTTTCTAGCTCCATCCACGTAAACAAAAAAGAGGTAAAGTCTCCATTTATGTTAATGCTGCATAGTATTCCATGGTATACATATACCACCAATTTATTACTAATTTATTACCAATTTATTAATCCATTCATGGGTCAATGGGCACTTGGGCTTCTTTCATGACTTGGCAATTATGAATTGAGCTGCAATTAACAATCTGGTGCAAATATCTTTATTGCTAAATGATTTTTGGTTCTTTGGATATATACCTAGAAGGGGAATTGCAGGATCAAACAGCAGGTCGACATTTAGAACCCTGAGTGTTCTTCAAACTTCCTTCCAAAAGGAATGTACTAGCTTGCATTCCCATTAGCAGTGCAGAAGTGTTCCCTTTTCTCCACATCCATGCCAACATCTGTCATTTGGGGATTTTTTGATGTGGGCTACTCTTACTGGAGTTAGATGGTATCTCAGAGTGGTTTTAGTTTGCATTTCTCTGATGATTAAAAATGATGAGCATTTTTACACATGTGTCTGTAGACCATGCACCTATCTTCTTCAGAAAAGCTTCTGTTCAGGTCTCTTCCCCATAATGAAATGGGATCACTTGTTTTTTTCTTACTAATAAGCTTGAGTTCTCTGTGGATTCTGGTTATTAGACCTTTTTGGAAATAGAACTTGCAAAAATCCTCTCCCATTCTGAGGGCTGTCTGTTTGCTTTACTTATGTGTTGTTGGCAGTGCAGAAGCTTTTTAATTTGATCAGATCCCAGTAGAGTTTTTTTGATGTTGCTTTAATTGCCCGGGGTGTCCTCCCCGTAAAGTATTCTCCCAGGCCGATTTTTTCAAATGTTTCCCCTGTACTCTCTAAGACTTTTTATAGTTTCATGTCTTATGTTTAAGTCCTTTAACCAGTGAGAGTCAATTTTTGTTAGATGAGAAAGGTGTGGGTCCAGTTTCAGTCTTCTACAGGTCGCCAGCCAATTCACCCAGCACCATTTGTTGAATAGGAAAACTTTCCCCCAATTTATATTTTTGATAGGCTTATCAAAAATCAAATGATGATAAGTGTCTGGGTTCACCTCTTGGTCTTCAATTCTGTTCCATACATTTACCGCTCTATTTTTGTGCCATTACCATGCTGTTTTAATCACTACCAATTTATAGTATAGTCTGAAATGTGGAAGCATGATTCCTCCCAATTTGTTTTTATTTCTGGGTAATGTCTTGGCTATTCAAGGTTTTTTCTGTTTCCATATAAAATAAAGTACTAATTTTTCCAGGTTTTTAAGTATGAAGAAATGCTTTAATAGGGATTGCATTAAATCTGTAGATTGCTTTAGGTAGTATAGACATTTTAACAATGTTGATTCTTCCCAACCATGAGCATGTTATATTTCTCCATTTGTTAGCATCTTTAGCTACTTCTTTTCTCAGAGTTTCTTTTCTTTCTTTCTTTCTTTCTTTTTTTTTTTTTTTGTTCTCAGAGTTTCATAGTTCTCTTTATAGAGATCTTTCACATCCTTAGATACACTCCCAGATATTTCATCTTCTTTGGCACTATTGTAAAGGAAATAGAGTCCTTGATTGTTTTTTCTCCTTGACTATTGTTGGTATATATAAAGGCTATAGATTTGTGAGTATTAATTTTGTATCCTGAGACGTTGCTGTATTCCTTGATCACTTCAGGGGAACACTTCCTATGCTTACTTGTTTATTACAAAAGATATCACAAAAGATACAGATGAAGAGATGAGCAGAAAGAGAGAGATGGGGGAACGAGCACAGACTCTCTAGAACCTCCATGTGCTCAGCTCTCCAGACCTTTCGTGTGTTTATGGAAGCTTTGTTACATAGGCATGAATGATTAGACCATTGGCCATTGGGAACCAGATTAACCTTCAGCTCTTCTCTTTTCCTAGGAGGTTGGGGTTGGGCTGAAAGTTCCAAGCCTCTAATCCTGCGGTGGTTCTTCCAGGTACCACCCCCCATCTTGAAGCTACCTCGCAGCTGTCAGCCATCAGTCAACTGACAAGCATACAAAAAGATTCTGCTATGGAATTTGTAATGATTTTAGGAGCTGTATGCCAGGAAACAAGGTTGAAGACCAAATACATATCTCACAATATCACAGATGCACATGTACTTGATCTTTTCAATAAATGGTGTAGGGTCAGTTGGATATCCATAAGAAAAAAGAAAGCCTTGATATCGTCCTCACATCACATGTAAAAATTAATTCTAAATAGATCACAAACTTAAATATGAAAGTTAAACCTATCAAGCTTCTAGAAAAAAAAGCAAGAAGAATATCTTCTATGTCTTTAGGTAGACAAGACATCTTTAACAGGACAGAAAGACATTACTAACCATTAGCCATGATAGAGATTGATAAGTTGGGCTTTATTAAAATTCAGACCTTTTGTTTGGTGAAATATAATATTTGGAGAGTATAAAGACAAGCCACAAACTGGGAGAAAATGTTTTCAATACATGCATATATTTGATAAAGGACTGATAACCAGAATATATGAAGAACTCCTATAAATCAATAAGAAATAGACTGACAGACAATTCAAACAGAAAGAAAAGGTAAAAGACATAAGCAAGCACTTTACCATAAGAGAATATCTAAATGTCCACAAGCATGCAAAAAGGTACCAAACATCATGAGTTATCAGAGAACAACTAGATTCCATATTCCCACCAAAATGACGAACAGTTAAAGGACTAAAAGTCTCAAGTATTGGCAGAGATGGGGAGCAATCGAGCCTCTCATTTCTTGCCAGTGGGAGTGTAAATTGCTATAAGCACTTTAGAAAACTGTTTTACAATATCTCCAAAAACTCACACGGTAAATTTACATATACCTTGTGATACAGGAGAAATGATACATATTCAAGAAAATCTAGTGTTTACGTCCACTAAATCTAATGTTATGTCCATTAACACAAGAGTGTTAATAATGGCTTTCATTGCAATGATTACAAATGAGAAATAACTCAAACAGCTATTATCATCAGATGAGTAAATTAATCGTGTTATATTCTTACAAAGCAACGAAAAAGAATGAACTACACTGTGGCAACCACATGGGTGGATCTCACCAGTATGATGATTAGTAAAGAAGCCAGACACAAATGAGTATACTGTGAATTATTCCATTTATACAAACTTCTTATAAACAGAATATAAAATCAGGAAAAACTAATCTACACTGAGAGAGGTTTGAAAGTTGGTTGCCTTTGGGGGAGTTATTAACTTGGAGATGGTGCAAAAGACCTGCTGGGGTGCTAGGAATGCTTCATATCTTGATGTGGATGGGGCTTACATGTACCTACATATATAAAAAGCCATCAAGCTGTTCACTTTGTGCACATCCTTGTAAATTGTGTCTGAACAGAAGGTATAGAAAGTAAAAGGAGTAATAGCGACCTCTCATAGAATTAAATAAAGAAACATGTACTTTCATAAGAGCAAAGTATGATCTTACCACTGCAGAAACATGACCACAGCAGTAGTAAATTCATAGATTTCTTCGCTCATCACATAGCTAAACCCAACTGTTAGCTAAATATCAGAAAAGCTTCCTGATTCTAAGTTACTCAAATGACAAGCCAGAAATCAGTGGCTCATAAAACTTACACAAGAGAAATTGAGAAAACAGTGGATTAGACAAATGTACAGATTGCAAAGAGAAGGCCCTAAACCTAGGTTACAGGTGCATCTGTAGGAGTAACTGAGACCCTCTGACTTGGTGAGAAGATTATCCTGTAATCAGCACGTACATATTGGACTTTCCGGGTGCCAGGGTTGCTGTAGAGCAGGATTTCTTAACCTCAGTCCTTGACATGTGGATGGGGCCCGATACTTCCTTGTGTATGTGCTGGGGGTGGGGTTGTGCTGTGCATTGTAGGGTTGTTTAGCAGCACCCTAGACGCCAGGAGCACCCCTGTCCCCAGCTGTGACAAACAAAAATGTCTTCAGACATTGTCAAATGTCCCCTGGGGGGCAAAATTGCCCCCATTTGAGAATCACTGCTCTAAGCATTGGTGTTAGCATCTAGAAATGGGTGATGGAAATAAATAGGTGTCAATATGCAAAAAATTAAACTTAAATTTCTTTCAGTGAGCATGCATGCTAGGAACTAAGTTTTCAAAGGTGATATGAGAGTGTGCCTGGTGCAGCACGGGGATTTCTTTAGATTCACAACCAGGGAAGAACTCCCTGAGGAGGCAACGTCTGAACTGAGACAAGAGATATATGAAGGATCCAGCCAGGGAAAGAGCTAGAGGAAAAACATTCCAGCAACACCAAGTTCTAGGGACAAGGAACTAAGAAGGTACAAACCTTACACAGAATATTTGGGATAGAAGAACTCAGAGAGGTGGACTTAGTGACTGACAGCATCTCCTAGAAAAAGGACATGACCTTCATAGGCTATGGAAAAGGAAGACAATAAGGCAACCCAATTAACCTTCAAGAAACTAGCCCAGGCAAGAATGGTGGAGGTCACGGAAAGATGGGCATGCCCCTCACGTATAACAAGCAAGTGCAAAAGTGCTAAAGAGTGAAACACCAGGATGGTTAATGGGCAACAGTGGTGTCAGTCCTGTGAGGGGTCAAGTGTAAGGTCCTGTAGAGAGGGAGCCACCTCAATGGGTATGAAGCTCATTAGCCAGGCTCTGGGCTAGTGACAGGTATCCAGAGCTCCACCCCACCTAAGGCATTAATGGGCTGAGACCACAGAAGCATCCTGAGTAGTCCACAGGAGGACATGGCGAGTGCCACAAGACAAACTATGTCTAAGGGTTCCAGCATGGGAGCCTGAAGTACTTGCCACAAAACCCAAGTCCATAGGAAGAACAGGATGTTAAATAAAAAATGGAAGCCAAATGATAACAAGAGAAGACAGAACCAAATCAAAAACATGTAAGGAAAATAGCTGAAAGCTGTGAACAGCCACCACTGCCTCAGGCAGACACATCAACAAGATGGTCAGGCTGCTCGGAGCTGGAGTCTGCTACAATCACTCGTTGCTCATACCATTCCTGTTATTTAGAAGAATGGGGTTAGTAATGGCACTGGCTCATGATATAAAAGAAAAGTGATGTGCTTACAGTCTAGAGGAGGACAGATATAACACAGCCGACCCTGCAATGTGCCGTGGAGTGCTGGGAGTGATGCAGGCGTCAGGAAAGCATGGTTTCCTTTGTCCTGGTGTTAGTGGCTACCTACTGGTGGATGGAAAAAGGAGTAGGGGGTGTCACAGGCAGAGCAGTAGCAGGGTCTGGACAGCCATGCTCTGGCTTGTGGGTCAGGTAAGGGAGGAACAAACCCACTATCTCCAGTAGGTTTGGAGAGTGGAGTGACAGAACATCAGTTTAATTTTTAGGGGTTTGGTGGTGGTTTTACTTTACTTTCACCTTTTATAAAATTGTGAGAGGTAGCATAAATATTAAAAGGTACCAAAAACATGGTATAATGGATAGTTACAAGTAAACTCCTATGTAGACACTAGTAAATCAGAACACAGAGCCCTACAGAGAAGAATGTAGTTGTCTGCTATCACAGATTTGAGTAGGGATTATACGGGAAAATAGTTACGTTATCCATTAGACAGTGAAATGGGTAAAGAATCAACTACGGCTCATGCCTGTAATTATAATCACTCAAGAGACTGAGGCAGGAAGATCACTTGGGTCCAGGAGTTTGAGACCAGCCTAGGCAACATGGAAAGATCCTGTCTCTAAAAAAATGAAAAAATGAAAAAAATTCTCCAGGTGCATTGTCATGTACCTGTTGTCCTGACAGGACAGGAGGGAGGGAGAGGTGAGAGGGCTGTTCCAACCCAGGAGCTGGAGGCTGCAGTGAGCTATGATTGCTCCACTGCGTGTCAGCCTTGGTGACAGAGGAGAATCTGTTTTAAGAAAAAAAAGAAAAAGAAAGAATGAAGTGTGTGATCTACAGCTCTGATGCTATACTGCCTAGGGGACCACTTTTTGAACTACACTATTATATTTTTATGTTTTATTTTATTTTAATTAAATAGTGTACTAGTTATAGATGAAGATGGGTCTGTCTGCAAATCAAGAAGAGCTGAAACAAACACTACATGTTGTTTTGGTTTATGGGTTTGGTTTTTCCAATGGGAGGAAAATGAACTAAGGGTGGAAAGACAGCTGAAAAGGAGCTGCTGAAGAAAGACCACACATGTCCCGGACGGCCTTCTGGAGGGACCGTGCTGCCCACACAGGGAAGGACACGTTAGTCAAGTGTGTAAGAACACCCTTGCTCCAAGCAGAGGCAACGTGGTCATTTAAAGGAGTAAATTAGGTCTACGGTGGGGAGTTAAGAGCGAGGCTGGTGGTGCTTCTGTTCTCTCAGAGGAAGAGGTTTTTGGCTTATAGAGGTTCTAAGAGTGGACAGGCCCATGAGGGGACAGCAAAGGTGTAGCATCACTTTTTAGGGAATGGGAGAGTTGCTCAGCTTCCTTCAACCTGGGCCTGCTGGTTAGAGGAAGTTGTGAAGCCTGAGAGCCCAGGGCAGTGGGCGGGGGAGGGACTCAGAGCAAGCAGAACTTTCGCCAGCCCACGATAGGGTGTCAAGGTTTCTCAGTGGGGCTGTGCTACCAGGTGTGAGGGAGAGGCAGCAACGGGGGCCTCTGCTGGGGACTGAGTAGAGTCCACTGAAAGCCAGAAAGTGCTGGGGCAGGGCCAGTCCCAGTCAAGGCAAAATCAGAGAATAGGTGAAGGATCCCACAGGGCCCATGGCCAGTGTCTCCTCCTTTCCTCTCAGTTTCATACTGGTCATGTTAACTCCCCTCCTCAGGCAAAGCAGCCTCCTTACCTCTAGCTCACATCCCACTCCTACTATCAGTTAACTGAATCATCTCATTATATGCTCTTTCCAGTATAACCAGTGCACCTGCTTTCATGTTTCCATTTGCCCAGCTCACATCCCACTCCTACTATCAGTTAACTGAATCATCTCATTATTTGCTCATTCCAGTATAACCAGTGCACCTGCTTTCATGTTTCCACTCAAACCCCATGTCTTCCTTGCTGTTCTGGGCTGTTTTCCATGCTCAGATTGTCCTTATACTTTATCCTTACCTCGTAAAGTCCTAGTTATTATTCACACCCAGTTCTCCCATTTCCCTGCCTAGCAGGAATCTCCATTTTCTAAGCTCCCTTTGTATTCTTGCCTGTTACCTTGTGTATCTTGCCTATTAATGACATTTAGCATTTTCTGTCTTCCCTTATAGTGTTATTGTACCTACCTATATATTCCTCTATCTGAAAGATACTTTAGGATAGAATCAACATCTGCTTCATCTTTGTTTCCCCCACAACAACTTTCATATTTCTTAGAATATATAAGGGCTGGAAAAAGATTTTCTGAGTAAGACGTCAAAAGCACAGGCAACAAAAGCAAAAATAAACAAATGAGATTATGTCAAACTAAAAAGTTTGTGCACCGCAGGGAAAACAATCAAAAGAGTGAAAAGAACACTACGGAAAATATTTGTGGACTGTTCACCTGAGTGGGAACTAATATGCAGAGATACACTCAACAGACAGGCACATACAAAAGGCTCACAGCAGCGTTATGATCATAGCAAACAACACTGGAAACAACCCAAAGGCTTATCAATAATAGAGTGAGTGAGTGAGTTATAATACTATACAGCCACAAAAAGGATCAGCTACAAGTAGATAAATCTCATAGATTTTGAGCTTAAGAAGCCAGACCCAGAAGTAGAAACCACAGGATTCATTTACATACAGGTAAACCTTATCTCTGTTGTTAGAAGTCAGAACAGTGATTATATTTGTGGTGGAGGGAGGAAGTAATGAATGGGGCAGAACAAGAGCTAGATACAAATGTGTGTCCATTTAACACTAACTGATTGACAGGTGTGTTTATAATGTTGTGCATTTTCCTGTACACATGTTGCACTTCAGTAAGAAAGCTCAGTTTACAGAGACAATGCCTATCCTTAGACTAATTTTTAGAGAGCTGGATTCCCCTGAGAACAAGGCTGCAGCCCAGACCTCTCTGATTCCCAATCTCTCTCCCATACCCCTTCAATTTCACCTTCTCCTTTAATTGACCATTGAGGGGAAGTGCAATGAGGAAGAGATGATTACAAACAACTCCAGCCTTCCTAGATATTGGCTGGATCCCAGCCAAAGAACTTGCAATTAGAAACCCCTCCCTGTGAAGTGAAAGTTTCAACACATCTTTGCAGCTCAGAACCCTCAGAGCTAATCTGGGAGGTGCCCCGCCCTTGTTTTTGTCCAGCTTGTCTCATCCTCCACTCATAGACCTCAGCATGTCCTTTGGAACTTCTTCAGAATGGACACCCAAAACCTGAATTTAGGGTACGAAATGAACTTGAAGGCCTAGGCCTATTCCTGTCTTTGGGGTTTTTCTTTTGTTTTTTTTATTTTTTGAGGCAAACCCACCCAGGCTCAAGTGCAATGGTGCAATCAGCTCCCTGCAACCTTGAATTTCCAGGCTCAAGCAGTACTCCCATCTCAGCCTCCTGAGTACCTGGGAATATGGGTGTGCACCACCACACCTGCCTAATTTTTTAACTTTTTTTGTGGAGGCACAGTCTCACTATTTTGCCCAGGGTGATCTCAAACTCCAGGGCTCAAGTGTCCCTCTTTCCTTGACCTCTCAAAGTGCTAGAATGACAGGTAAGGGCTCTCATGCCTGGCCTATGCAGACAGTGATTTGAAGGTCCCTGCTCCCAACATATCTGGCCCCCAAATCATCATAGACTGCCTTTAAGATGCCTGATTAAAATTCATTTATTCACTCAACAAACATGTTTGAACATGTATGACTTAGCCCCTGTGCGGTGCACTAATCACAACTATAATTACATCTTGATTGAGAAGATAAAGTGTAGGCTCAAGGAACAAAGGGGCCCTGGACTTATTCACCTCTGAATCCTTACTTGGCCAAGGGCTTGGTACACAGCTGCTCAAAACATGTCCAGGGAAGGAATGAGGATAGAGAGATAGACGTCATTGTGAAAATGAATATTTGCTGAGGGTCTTCCCAGGCCAGGTTCTGCTCTGGATGCTGAAGCTGCAATGGTCAATAAAATAGACAAAAGCCTCAAGGAACTTACACTCTTGTAGGCTGAAGAGGAGACTGGGAGACAGAAAAAGAAAATAAATAAGTAAACAGGATAGAACGTAAAATGGAGATGAATACCGTGGAGAAAAAAGAAGTGTAGAGAGAGAGGGATAAGGGGTTGCAGGATGGCAGGATGACATTTTTCATGGGGAAGCCCATCATTAAGAGGCAGTATTTGAGCAGAAGCCTGAGGTGAGAGCAAGCCCCTCGGCCAGTGAGGGAGCAGCATCCCAAGTAGAGAAAACAGGGGGTGCAAAGCCCTAACAGGGAGTATGCTCGAGGACCAGCACAACTGCGTCTGAAATGCTGTGAGCAAGAGGTGAAATGAAGGGGGATGTGGTCCTGGAGGCCAGGTCACATAGGCCATCATGAAAATGTGTGGCTTTTACTTTCCCTGAATTTGGAAGATTTTTGCAAAACTCAAGAGTGATATCAAATCTCACATAAATAGCATGCACTCTGGGCACAGTGGCTCATGCCTGTAATCGTAGCATTTTGGGAGGTTGAGGTAGGAGGATCACTTGAGGCCTGGAATTCAAGACCAGCCTGGGCAATATAGCAAGACCCCATCTCCACAACAAATTTAAAAACGAGATGGACATGGCAGTGCATACCTATAATCTCAGCTTTTTGCAAAGCTGAGGCAGGAAGGAGGGTTGTTTGGACCTGGGAGTTCAAGGTTTCAGTGAGCTGTGATCATGCCACTGCATTCTAGGTTGGATGACAGAGCAAGACTGTCTCAAAAAAAAAAAAAAAAAAGTAAGCATATTAAATTTTCCAGTAAACAAAGTAAAAAAAAAATTCCCTATCATCATTTTTCTCCTGATGAGATGCACTAAGAATAGCATAGCATCACTGTGGTATTTCTGCCCAAAATGCATATGACACACACACAAGGAAACAACAGACTTGCCCAAAATAAGGAACTCGCCACCAAACAAAACTGCCTTACACTCTTCAAAAGTGCACTGTTACAACAGATGGAGAAAGGTTAAAGTGTGGCTGCAGATTGGAGAGGATTGCAGAAACATAGCAACTGAATGTCATACATTATCCTGATTGGATCCTGGGTCAAGAAGAAAAAATGCCCAAAAGCACATTATTGGGACAGTCAGTAATATTTGAATATGTACTGCATCTTTGAAAATGTTAGTGTTAAGTTTACTAAATTTGATGATGATTGTGCTGTAATAATATAAGAATGTTCTTGTTTGTAGGAGATAACAAGATAATATTTAGGAGCAAAAGAGCATGATGTCTGCAACGCATTCATAAATGGTTCAGCAAAAATAATTATTATGCATTCATATACATATATATATGGAAAGAAAAAAGATAAAGCCAATGAGATAAAATGTTAAGTGGTAAATCGAGGTGAAGGAAATACAAGAATTCTTTGTGCTCTTCTTGCAACTTCTCTGGATGAAGAGAACAGTTTCAGTCAGTTTAGGCCAGACCAGCCCCACAGACGCCCATAGCAAGAGGAAGGAGAAGCTCACCCGCTCCCACTGCAATGGGCCTTCTCCACCAGCCCAGAGATGCATGAAGCCCTGGGAGTGGCGATAGAGGGAGTGGCGTCCTCTCTCATGCAAGCTCACACCCTCAGGTCAGCTTCTGCTTCTGTCATTCTCATTCCCAAAGCCAGACACCAAATTCCATCACTCCTGCTTCAGCCTTCTGAGCCACTTTTCAGGCTAATCAGACCAGGTTCCACTCTAGCACTCCACCCTAGAATCCTGGATTTCTAGGCCCCACCAGGCCACCCACATGAGCCCCAAGCTCTGGCTGCCCTCACCGCTCCCTTCTCATCATGCTTGCCCGACATTACGGCGTCCTTGACAGAGGTTGAGCTGAGCCCTGGCTGGGTCTTCCTGGAGGACACATGCATGTTTGAACAGATTCCGGGCCCGGGACTTTATTCTATATGGGGGTTCTGTTCAGCCTGGCATCAACAGGACCCTGTGTCTCAGTTTCCTCCCTTGGTGCCCAGAGAGTGTCCCCCTCTCACTCCACCCCCGCCCACAAATCTCCTCACAGAGTTGCCTATCTGAAACATCAGATCCAAGTCTCTAAGCGTCCTAGGCTCCAGGCTTGGATAAGGAGGGTAACAGCCTTTGGTGGGGTCTCCACCCATGAGCCTTAAGTGGCTTGATGTCCAGATCACAGACCTGTGGAGCCTCCTCTTACTGTCTTCTTTTCCCACCCCAAACCATTTCCCTGATAATTTCCAGGTTCCTGCAGCCTCTGGTTGCTGGAGGGGCTGAGGAAGTGAAGGACCAGGCTCTGTCCTGGCCTCACCCTCCTCAGCTCAGCTTTCCTTCCCCAGAAATCCATCTGCTATCGCTGAGCTCCAGAATCACCCAGATTCTTTGGGGCTACTTCTCCTCTGTCACCCACAATTCAAATATTAGGGTTCCTTTGTCCTTAAAGGCAACTGGGAGGAGGCTTTTTTCCCCACTATGCAGAAAGATAAATCGAAGCCAGTGGGAAAGGATCCTGTTGCTCAAGGCTTCCTGGATTGCTGGTGGCAGGGTCAGGTGCTGCTCTGCAGGAGCTCCAGAGCCCCTGGCAGCCTGATATGTCCTCCTTAGACTGTGAGAGGTCTCAGGAGCTGCTTGGAGTCACAGACCCAGATGACCCTGTAAGTGGCACAATCAGCGGTTCTGGGCTCTAATCTCCCTGAGGGACACAGCCCCTAGTGCACATCAGCCCTGGACTCGTGTGGGATGGACCTCTTACCTTGGCCCTGGAGCGTCTTAAGGAACAGCAGGATTACGAGGGAGACAGCTGGTCTCAACATCACCAGAGGACCGAGGAGGCAGGCCAGCCCCTCTGCCCCACCAGACATTCTGCAGTGCACAGGCTCAGCAGCCTCCAGGCAGCGGGAGGACTATGGGGGCTGAGCAGCCTCTCTGCCTGTGTGGCCACAGTTTCCTCAGTTCAAGGTTGTTAATGTCTGCTGTGAGCTGACAAGGCCACTGAGAAAGCCCCAGGGCCTGGACCTGGTCTGACAGTTCCCACAAACCAAATTCATGAGGTTTGCAAGTGGGCGGGTGCTCAGTGTTCTCAGGACTCACAAACCAGCTTCAATATCCCTTTCTCTGCCCTAGCCTGGCGGCTTTGCTCACAGGGCAGATACCTAAGAAATTTTACAATTCTCTCCATCCTGCTGGCAAAACAAAGTGACCTATGTGGGGACCAAACAGCCATTATCCCAGACTGTCCCATCTCAACAGACACTATGGAAGGTGAGGGGGAGGCACGGAGGGTCTGGGAGGGGATGGGCTGAGAAGCAGAACCTGGATAAGAGGGTGACAATGTTGAAGCCCAGGAGTAGTTGGGGGGACATAGGAGAGACTAGGATGGGGCATTAAGAAAATTTAACAGGCAGAGGATTCTATGCAAGTGGATGCCAAAGTTTAAACACAAGTGAATCAATTTTTTTTTTAAAAAAAACAATTTGGTTTTGTTCCAAGTTTCCTATCTGGGCTTCTACATTCCCTTCTTCCTCTTTTTCTACTTAGCCATCATAATTCTCTCTGTGGTCTCTTGCTTTGTCCCAGAAAGGTTCCATTTTTGCTGCCCTCCCCCACACTTGGAGTCCATGCTCCAGAAAGGCCAGGCAGCTTTGGATGGCCTCAGGCCCCCATGGAGGGGTAGGGGCAGCACATCCCTCCCCCACCTCCCAGAACACTGCTTCAGGGCTGGCCCCAGGGTTAATGCCCCTTTCTTCCGCTTTTGCCTTAGCAAAAAATACTTTTGCTTCCCTCCAGGCCCATCTTTCTTCCCTTTCCCCATTCTTTGATCCCATTTCTCGTCACATAGTCTGAACTGGGCAGGGAGGCAGACTGAGAGTCTCAGTTCCAAAGAAGGCAGCAGTGAGGTTCTGGGCACAGCACTGGATTTGGAGACAAAGACTTGAACTTGAGTCTCTGCTCAGCAACTTGTGATCTGTGTGATCCCAGCTGAGTTACATACTGAGCCTGCAGAGCCATGTACATGTGTAACTTGCCCCCCTTCCTCACAAAGCAGTTTGCAAGATCAGGTAAAACCATACCTGAGAGTGTGCATGAAAAGAACACCAGGCTTAGATGAAGCTTTTGTGTTTTTGTTTCTGTTTCTATAAGCCCTGCACAACATTTTCAGATGCTCTCATGGCAGCATCTCCTCTCTCCTTTGTCTCCTCCCAAGGAATAGCCCTCAACCCTGGGGAGTTTCCTTGGAGTAGATCTGGCCATATCCTTGACCATGCGAGGTGATATTCAAGACATGATAAAGCAGGAAGGGTAAACATCCTTACACTATGGATGTGGGACAAGATCCCACTGTTGGAAGCAACTAATAAACCACAGGAATCAGATTCACCAAGCCTGACCCCTAACACCAGCTCTATCCTCTCCACCACACAGGTGGGTGACCGACTAGCCCCTGGAAGGTGAACTGAGAGTAGCCATACCACTTTGTACTTGTCTGTATGGTCAGTGTGACAGTAATTTGTGTAAGCCAAATTAATTTTTTCAGTTGTGCTACATTGGGACCTCTAAAAACAAATCCATGTGATCAAAGTTTAGCAGTATAATCAGATGAACTTGCATCCAAGTGAACTTGTCATTTTAATGTACAAACATTAGCAATTTAGTATAAATGAAAACCTATTTCAGGTTGCTGTTTATCTTTCATGTAGTATTTTTTTAATTTTTTTAAAAATTTTCAATTAATATGAGGGCACATAGTGTTAGGCCACAGTGTTTGCGTTTGTAAGGCAAAGTCTAAGTTGTAGCTGTGTCCTTCATACAGGATGTGTGACACATACCAGCATGATGTTCCCACTGGGGAGGAACTCACAGACCCCCTCTGCACCTCCACCCTCCTTGGATTCAGCTGAGTTTTTCTCTCATGCAAGCAGGTTGTTGTTAATCTACTAGTTTCAAATTAGTACTGAGTACATGGGATGCCTGTCTTTCCATTCTTGTGATACTTTACTCAGGAAAGCATTCTCCGCATTCACCCAAGTTGTCACAAAGGATACAAAATCTCCATGTCATGCAGAATTCTTATCAGTGCTGACAGATCCCTGACTCTACGTGCCACTGCATCTACCATGCAGGTTGCACGTGCCCACACGCCCACACAAGAAACCACAAAGGATGATGAGCCTAGATCTGACTTCCTATTCCTCTAGTGTTCCCCATCCCTGTCCCCTGCCACCTCTCTATGACGACTTCCACATGAAGTTCTCTGAGTTTTCTGGCATACTTTCTCTGCCTTTTTGCCTCTGATGTTGTCCCTTAACATGTTCGTGTGCTTTCTTCTTGTGAGGATGTGGCCCTCTGGGACTACATGCTTTGAACCGCCCCTTGCTCTCCTCTGTTCACTGATACTTTATTCCTGTCTTCCATTCATTCTGGCCACAGCCACCCAGCAGAGAAGCAGGCAGCTAAATACACTGTGATAGAGAGTTAGAGATATGAAGGATGTCCGTAAAATATCCAGATTAGCCCACTAATCTTTCTTGTTGCATTAACAATGGCTGGATACTTTCTGGAAAGCCCTCACACTTTACGTAAAATGTCTAAAAGAATGTCTGCCTCATTCCAAGTGATGCTCTTAAAGTATCATTTCATATTTACAAATATTTAACAGTGATTTGTGTTGCCCTGTGTTTTAACTCTAGGATATCTTCATAGCATACATGTATATCAGTAGGCCAATTTCTGGGTCTTGGGCCCTAGAAATTTTACTCTCATTCACTCCCTCAAGTCTGCAAAATATCACCTCTTTCCTGTCTAGCCCTTCTTTATGATCTAAATGAATCAGTTCCTGCCCTGCTCTTCTTTTTTCTCTTAGTTTGTCAGATCTTTTAAAATCTGCTTTTTCCCCTGGCTACAGTCCACTTGCCAATTCTGCATGCACATTATTTGTTTTAGCACAGTAGCACTTGTCACATATATTGCATCTTGTGTATGTGTGTGTGTGTGTGTGTGCATACAAATATAGTAATGCAACATACATTTACTTTTCAAAAGCATCTTCATGAGCACTTCATGTAGTTAGTTAAAACCTTCTGCCCTACTTGAGGGAAGAACAAGCTGGGATTCCATCAGCCTGGATTTTTAGATATTGTCAATAAAATAGCATGATCAATATGTAGTGCTTAGTAAAAGACAATAGAATTTCCTGTTTGTCTATAATTTCAACTATTAATGACTTCCAAGACTTAATCACATATTTGCCTTACCAAGAATGAAAGCTGTAGAATTCCATCCAGAGGAAGTTATGTGGAAAAACTATGCAAAAGCATCATGGAAGCATGGTCTTGGTAGTTGAGTTATTTTAACATTCCTTACAGAATTTTCTGAAGGATCCCATAGTTACTCACGTCCTTGAAATTTCAACATAAACTGAGAAAAATGTTATTCTTTACACCTTGTCTTTCAACTTACTTACATTCCTAACAGGATTTCAAATCATCTTTAAATATACTTGGTATATCCATTACCAACAGTCTTACCTAACCTCATTTCTCTAGGTTATCAAAATCCTGAGGAGTGTGGAGTGAATCTCTCTGACAACTAGAATTGTTTACAGTAAAGCTCAGTTATTTCTGGCAAAAAGTCCTGAGTACAGAAAATAACCACAACTATACAGACCACAATGCCTTTCTTATTTCTTAACCCTATGCTAATCAGAAAAGGAAAGATTGCAAAATCTTTCACATTGGGAATGTCTGTTCCTCAAAAGATACCATCAAAAAGTAAAAAATAAAAGATATATGGTAAGAAGACATATTTGCAACATATACAACAAAGGGCTAATAGCAACTAATGTAAGTAATTTCTATTAATTGATCATAAGAATATAAGAAAAAGGTAAATGAAAAAGCATAAACAATCTAATAAAAAATAAAAGAAGTGAACAAGTACATATTTCAGAATGGGGCAGAGCAAGAAGATAGACCAGAAAGGTCATTTGGCCAAGTTCTCCCTAGTACAACTGAGGAATGGGAGTAATCCAAGCTGTTCCTGGTGCAGAGATCTTGCCTGGAGCTGTGGTTCAGGGTTCACTGCAATGTGGAGTGGTGCTGGATACAGTGCAGGAAAGGAAACAGCAGAGACCTGAAATTCTAGGCAAGATTTTGTGAGCCAGTGGGAGTGACAGGCTCTGCTCTGAAAGTCCTGGTTGGGAGAAAGCCCTTTTGCAGTTTTTGGTTCTTGTGGGAAACTGCGCGATGGGTGGAAAGCCTGGAAGAGTGGGTACACCTGAACAGTGAACAGCAGCCAGATTTGAGGGTTGGTTGGAGCAGATTTGAGGCCAGTGGGGTGGAGAGGAAGAGTCTGGCTGCACTCAGGTTGGTAAGGAGTGACTGATTTTGAGGAACCCACCCAGTCCAGCCTTTCAAAATCCTTGAGTTACAGGCATGGCCTTAGCACCATGCAGATCAATAACATTTCTTCCATTACTCTCATCCTATCTTCCTATCTCTTGTTCTTCAAGATTTTTTTCTGTTAGTCCCCATTCCCTTCTTTTTATTTTTGCTCTTTCTTTTCCTTTTCTATTGCTATTTCTTCCTTTTTTCCTCTTTCTTTATTTTCCTCTTATTTCTCCCTTCTCACTCTGCCTTTCTCATTTTTTTGGCCTCATACTAAGTGGCCTCTTTATCACCAAACTCCAAGAGAAGGTAATTTAATGCAAAGGAGGAAGTGAAAAGGAAAAGGGAGCACAAAGAGATGAACAAGAAGTAAGCACATATGAGAAAGAACCAACAGAAAAATTCATGCACCATGAAAAACCAAAATAGAGCATCTCCCCCAAGGGACCACAAGGCAGCTTTTACAGAAGACTCCTTCTATAAAGAATTAATGGATTTGACAGAAAGTGGATTTAAAATATTATTTTAAAATAAGGGAGGATTAAGACAATAAAGAGAATGAATAAGAAAATGAAAAGACAGAGCCAAAAGTCAGAAGAAGTTTTGCAGAATATAGAAAGGATATAGCAGAGCTTAAGAAAATGAAGGAGACAATCAGGAAATGTAAAAATGCAGTAGAAAGTATCAAAAATAGATTAGACTATGGAGAAGAAAGAACATTAGAGATAGAGGATAAAGTGTTCAAGTTTACTCAGGTAGTTATAAAGGCAAAAAAGAAGAGAGAAAAAGCAGAACAGGTGCTTAGACAACTATGAGACTCCATGAAGCATTCAAACATACAAATAATAGGAATCCCTGAAGGGGAATAAGAATGACCCAATGTAATGGATGCTCTGCTGGAGACTATTGTAAATGAAAACTTACCAAGTTTTACTAAAGATCCTGACACAATCCTTCAGATGGATATTGAACCCTGGGTTATCTCAACTGTAACAGAGCCTCTCCAAGACACATTGTAATGAACCTGTCCAAAGTCAAGATGAAGGAGAAAATACTGCAAGCAGCTGGAAACAAGCACCAACTGACCTACAAGGGCAGAGCCATTAGGATGACAGCAGACTTTCTAAATGAAACTTTCTAAACCAGAGAGCATGGTCATCCACCTTCAACATCTTTAAAAAAAAACAATTTTCAGCCCAGAATTCTGTATCTCACTAAACTAAGCTTTAAAATTGATTTATAAATCAAATCTTTTGCCAATATACAAGCACTGAGGAAATTCACCAAAACAAGACCAGCACTATAGGTAATACTTAGACCTATCCTCAAAACTGAACACCACAATGGATCACCATCAAAGTAAAAACCCAGAAGCTAAAGACCAACACTTAGCTTCCATAATGGCACAAAAAGTAAAACTACACAACAGACTTTTTCATAACAAGATGAATAAAAATCTACCACATTTATCAGTGCTCTCAATAAATGTTGATGGACTGAATTCCCCACTGAAGAGGTACAGGTGGTTGAATGGATAAAAAAAATACAAGCTAGAGCATGAAGGCAGACGGGATGGATGTTTAGCACAACTCTCCGAAATCTTCAGGTGAGAGAGGGCTGGACACTTCCCTGTGTGTAGTGTTGGTGTGGACAGGCAGCTAGGGGTGTACAAAGCAATTGTGGACTGATGGACTTAAAGTGTAATACAGAGCTGTGGAATCTGCTAGAGAAATTTCCATGCCACAGATGAGGTGGCGCCAACAGCTGCTAGGCAGGAGGTGGCAGCAACCAGTCCCTCCCCCATGGAGGACTGCAGTTCCCAGTTTGAGGGGAAACTAGGTGTTTTGTGGAAAGTTCAGTGAAGTGTGGACTCCTGAGTGGAATTTAGCGACCAGAAAGTCGTGCCATTCAGAGCAGCAGGGGGCCAGGCAGCCCAATAGAAAATTAAGGGGAAAGGACCCCCACCTAGGAACAGACACATTTTGAAATGTCAGAAATGGCTACTCGCCATGGGCACCTTTTTCCAGAACAGCAGGTACGAATGAATGGACTTAATCATTCCTGGCAGGGAATATTGGTGTAGACTGGCAGTTCGGGAGGTACAGTGACATGGCAGATCACTGTTCTCAAAAGTGTTATCCAGAGCTGCTGAAACTGATGGAAAAGTCTCTGGGCTGTTGCTGAGGTCGTGGGCTCCAGCAGCGGCCAGCCCCTCCCCCATGGAAGATTGCAATTCCCAGTTCACAGGGAAGCTAGGAGCCTAGTAGAAGGACAGGTGAAGCATGGACTCCTACACAGAATTTGGAGGTCAGATAGGGGTGCCGTCTGGAACAGCAGGGCTGAAGTTAGGTGGTCAGTTAGAAAATGGACATATTTTGAAATTTCGGAAATGGTGACCTTCACAAGCGCCTCCTTCTACAGGCCAGGTACCGTAGTAACTGTGGTAACAATGTAAAACGTGAATCAGGTGTAAGACTGGGAACCACTCACAGTGCCACCTGGTGTCCAGAAAGTATATTGCAATATAAATATATTCCTACTAAAGTTGACCCCTATGCCATATGTATAGTTGTGTGTGTATATATATATATATATATGAATAATATTTTGATGGTTGGTGCCTTTTTTCTTTTTCTCATGTATCATCCTTGTTGGAGTTATTGTTAATTTTCTTTTAATTAATTTACTTATTTATTATTTATTTTTATTAATACTATTTTTTTTGTCTTCCTCTTCTTCCCTTCTTATGGTTGCTGAGAGTACTTACATCATATTTTTAGATTTTTTCTTTTTTTTGATTATCATCATTTTTGTTATAGTTGTTTTTTGTCTGTATGTACAGATGCTTCTGATTGTCTGTGTATTTATGTGCTTAGATGTGTCTGGTAGCCTTTTTGTCTGTTTATTCACTCATATGGTTTTGACGTGTTTTGTGTTTTGCTAAATCCTCAGGTTTGCTACTTTCCCTAACTCCAATTTTCACATTCAACAAGATAAAGGGGGAAGGATGAATGATGGCTGACTGGAGCCATCTTTCAACAGAAGCTCCAGTCCAAAGGGAGAGATAACGGCCAGAAAGAACCCAACAAAGCCAAAGGAGGGGAGCGGAGCTGAGAGAAGAGATACTTAGTTGCACATCTTCCCTGCTGAGGCAAGCTTCAACTCCAAGAAAATAAATTTCAGAGGGAATTAATGGAAGTTGGGACTCCTTCTCCAGAGAGCCCCTGTGGTGAGCCCAGGAATTCCCTTGTCCGACAGGAAGTTTGAACAAATATTTTCCTTGACACCTTGAACTTCCAGTCTACCCTTCCTCCCTGGCCTGGCAGTCTAGAAGTCCAACCCCCTCAGAGACCAGAACATCTGCACTTACCAGCTAGGATTGGGCATTGCATAGATGGAGGCAGTGCAGCTGTGCTGTATTTGTGAATCCAGTAACAGTACTGAAAGACATAGAGGAAAAGGTGACTGACCTGGCCCTGAGAAAGTATATCTCAGCAGCGGGTGGAGGCTTGGGTCTCTGCACTATGGGTGGAGACTCGGGAACTGCTGAGGTGCATGAACCCAGGTGGAGAAACCTCCCACTCAACATCAGCATTAATAGAGTGATCTGGCTGGGGTCTAATTTTGGTAAGTCGTCTCCCCAACTCTGTGGTCTGCCAGAGGGAACCAGAGCTTGCCCTATAGGGATACCAGAGCTACAGAACAGTGACAACAAAGGTGTGGTGGCTGAGGGAGAAATTCTTCTGCTGTCAGGATATCCTCAGGTTTAGATCGAGCTCAGGTGGAACTTTCTCCAGCTGCCATTGAGCACCTGAGTCAGGAAGGCTTCAGCTTCCCCTGCTGGATGGTGGCAAAGGGTGGTAACCACAAGGAGGAGGCAGTGACCTTTCTTTGACTCTGGCAGAAACATAGATAGCCCTGGAATATTTGCTTATTGGACAGAACTGGGCCACAGAGACTGGGTCAACAGAGACTTCCAGTGGGGCTACCAGAGACTGGGGTTACCAGAGTCCGGTGGTGAAGGCTGAGCAAGGTGGGGAAAGAGACATCAACCCCCTTGCTCCAAACCTTCCACTGTATGGGCCTTTCTGACTCCTCAGAGCACCAGAGGTGCTCAAGCCACACTCGAGCTACCAGGAGACTCCTAATATCTAGGTGCTGGAGACATTTTGAACTCTCCAGCTAGAGGGTGGGTACTGTTAGGAACAAATGGTTTGGAACTCTTGAACTGGACAAATCACTCGAGGACCTTCCAAGGTGATACTCTGGTTTTGTTGTAGTGGGAAGGCTTGATTTTCCTCTTCCAGGTATTACCTGTAGGGGATAGGATGTCCTAGTTGCTTGTATTTTTCCAAAGCTGAAACCGCAACCCAGAGTTACTGGTACACTAGGATTGGACAGAGATCAGCCGAATACAAGACAGTGCCACCTATCCCCACTACACCAAGCAGGCCCGTGAAGTCACAGACCGTAGTACAGTACAGGTCCTTAGCAAAATTGTAGAGGAAAAGCTGCAGTCACCAGTCCCAATTTGTTGGTGAAGGGCTGGGCAACCACAACCCCAGAAGACTCCAATCCAATTTCACCTTACCTGCTCATCTAGCTAAACAGCGAAAAACAATCATGGGACAGAGTCAGTGGAAAAACTCTGGCAACATGAATAATCAGAACAGTTCAACTCCCCCAAGGAATGACAAACCAGCCAAACCAGAGAATCCCATGCACAACAGATGGCTGAGATGTCAGAAATTGAATTTAGAATTTGGAAGGCAAATAAGATCAACAGAATGGGAGTAAAGTTGGAGGTAGAAGTTCTAGGAATAATTCAAAAGATGTCTCAAGAATTTAACAAATTCAAAGACAGAATCACCAAAGATTTAGACAAAAAAGAAGTTGCAGCCTTCCAAGATATGAGAAATACAGTAGAATCCCTCAGTACAGAATGGAGCAGGCAGAAGAAACAATTTCTGACATTGAACACAAAGCTTTTGAACACTCTCAAATGCTCAAAGAGGAAGAGAGCTGGAGAGCGAAAATGGATCATTCTCTCAGGGAGCTCTGGGATAATTCAAAGAAAACCAATATTCACCTTATAAGGATCCAGAAGGTGATGAAGTAGCTTCACAAGGCACAAAGGCTCTTCTTCACGAGATTATTAAAGAGAACTTTCCATACATGCCAAGAGATTCTGAAATTCAGATAGCAGACAGTTTCAGAACCCCAGCAAGACTCAACCCAAATAAGACATCCCCCAGGCACATCATAATTAACTTCATTAAAGTTAATATGAAGGAGAAAATTCTGAAAGCAGCCAGATGTAAAGAAAAAAAAAAA
>CAUYRH010050057.1:0-44747 GCA_963574655.1 Perodicticus potto
TGAGTAATGTCTTGGCTATTCGAGGTTTTTTCTGATTCCATAAAAAACAATGTATTATTTTTTTGAGATCTTTAAAATATGACAATGGAGCTTTAATAGGAATTGCACTCAAATTATATATTGCTTTGGGTAGTATAGACACTTTAACAACGTTGATTCTTCCCAGCCACGAGCATGGTATGTCTTTCCATTTGTTAACATTTTCAGCTATTTCTTTTCTTAAAGTTTCATAGTCCTCTTTATAGAGATCTTTCACATGCTTTGTTAGGTAAACTCCCAAATATTTCATCTTCTTTGGCACTACTGTGAAAGGAATAGAGTCCTTGACTATTTTTTCGGCTTGGCTATTGTTGGTATATATAAAGGCTACAGATTGATGGGTGTTAATTTTGTGACCTGAGACATTGTTGTATTCCTTGATCACTTCTAAAAGTTTTGTAGTAGAATCCCTGGTGTTTTCCAGATATACAATCATATCATTTGTGAAGAGGGAAAGTTTGATCTCTTCTGACCCTATGTGGATACCCTTAATCGCCTTTTCTTTCCTAATGGCAATGGCTAAAACTTCCATTACAATGTTAAAGAGCAGAGGAGATAATAGGCAACCTTGCCAGGTTCCTGATCTAAGTGGAAATGATTTCAGTTTAACTCCATTCAATACTATATCAGCTGGGGGTTTGCTAAAGATGGCCTCTATTAGTTTAAGAAATGTCCCTTCTATACCAACTATTTTAAGTGTTCTGATCATGAAGGGATGCTGGATATTGTTAAAAGCTTTTTCTGTATCAATTGAGAGAGTCATATGGTCTTTCTTTTTTAATTTGTTTATGTGCTGAATTACATTTATAGATTTACGTATATTGAACTAGCCTTGAGACCCTGGGATAAAGCCCACTTAGTCATGGTGTATAATTTGTTTGATGTATTGTTGGATTCTGTATGTTAGGATCTTGTTGAATATTTCTGCATCAATATTCATTAGTCATATAGTTCTATAATTTTCTTTTCTTGTTGGATCTTTCCCTGGTTTAGGGATCAAGGTGATGTTTGCTTCATAGAATGTATTGGGTAGTAGTCCTTCTTTTTCTGTATTTTGGAAGAGGTTTAGTAATATAGGTACTAGTTCCTCTTTAAAGGTTTGGTAGAATTCTGACGTGAAGCCATCTGGTCCTGAGCTTTTCTTTTTAGGGATATTTTGTATAGTTGATGCTATTTCAGAACTTGACATAGGACTGTTCCACATGAATCCAGCTACTTACCGTTACTTGATCTTTGACAAGCCAATTAAAAACATTCAGTGGGGAATAGACTCCATATTTAACAAATGGTGTTGGGTGAACTGGCTAGCAACCTGTAGAAGACTGAAACTGGACCTACAACTTTCACAATTAACTAAAATAAACTCTCACTGGATTAAAGTTTTAAACTTAAAAAATGAAACTATAAAAATTCTAGAAGAAAGTGCAGGGAAAACTCTTGAAGGACTCAGCCTGGGTGAATATTTTATGAGGAGGACTCCCCAGGCAATTGAAGCAGTATCAAAAATACACTACTGGGACCTGATCAAACTAAAAAGCTTCTGTACAGCCAAGAACACAGTAAGTAAAGCAAGCAGACAGCCCTCAGAATGGGAGAAAATATTTGCAGGTTATGCCTCTGACAAAGGTTTAATAACCAGAATCCACAGAGAACTCAAACATATTAGCAAGAAAAGAACAAGTGATCCCATCTCACGGTGGGCAAAAGACTTGAAGAGAAACTTCTCTAAAGAAAATAGGTGCACGGCCCACAGACACATTAAAAAATGCTCATCATCCTTAATCATCAGAGAAATGCAGATCAAAACTACTTTGAGATATCATCTAACTCCAGTAAGATTAGCCCACATAACAAAATCCCAAAACCAGAAATGTTGGTATGGATGTGGAGAAAAGGGAACACTTCTACACTGCTGGTGGGAATGCACACTAATACGTTCCTTTTGGAAGGATATTTGGAGAATACTTAGAGATCTAAAAATAGACCTGCCATTAGATCCTATAATTCCTTTACTAGGTATATACCCAGAAGACCAAAAATCACACTATAACAAAGACATCTGTACCAGAATGTTCATTGCAACCCAATTCATAATTGCTAAATCATGGAAGAAGCTCAAGTGCCCATCAACCCATGAATGGATCAATAAATTATGGTACTTGTATACCATGGAATATTATGCAGCCTTAAAGAAAGATGAGGCTTTACCTGTTTCATGTTTACCTGGATGGAGCTGGAACATATTCTTCTTAGCAAAGTATCTCAAGAATGGAAGAAAATGTATTCAATGTACTTAGCCCTACTACAAAGCTAATTTATAGCTTTCGTATGAAGGCTATAACCCAACTATAGCACAAGAATACGGGGAAAGGGGCCCGGGAGGGGCAGGGAGGGGTGAAGTTGGGGTGGAGGGAGGGTAATTGGTGGGTCCACACCTATGGTGCATCTTAGAAGGGACAGGCAAAACTTACTAAATGCAGAATACAGATGTCTTCATACAATAACTAAGAAAATGCCATGAAGGCTATGTTAATCCGTTTGATGAAAATAGTTCAGATTGTATATGAAACCAGCACATTGTACCCCTTGATTGCACTAATGTACACAGCTATGATTCAATAATAATAATAATAAATAAATAAAAACACAAAAGGAAAGAAAATTTTTCAATGTCATGAATATAACACATGTATGAGATATTAGATAAAATCAGTTATATGGTCACATTGTAGTTCTGATATAAAGAACACCAATCTGTAGTCAGAAGATCTAGATTTTCAACTAGGATCTAATTCTTGCTATTTATGGAAATCTTATAATTTCTTTGAGCTTCAGTCCCCATCATAAAGTGAGAAAGGAGAGCTTGGAACATTGCTATGAACATTAAAAAATATAATGTATAAACTATAGAATTTCTAATATGAACATTATGTTTTTCGACCCTACCTTCTCCACAAAGGGCCAGACTAGTATTCTAGACAATCTCAGCATTCAGTTCCCAGATTCAACTGCTGCCCATGTACATTTGGGTTCTATATTTCCATTTCTCATTTAAATTCTATCTCACCCTAAACCAACTGCCTAGAGTGACCTCAGGCTCTTCAAATTACACATGTCAAAATCAGAACCCTCCTATCCCCTCTCCTTTTATAAAATCTTCAAATTCCCACTACATTCCCCCACTTGATGACTAGAACCACTATCCTTTACCATCTTTTCTGCCTTTATTCCCTACCTGACTGTTCTCCAGCCTTGCTAATTGTCAGTCATTAATAACACCCAGTTCCGTTATGTTCTGTCTCAACTACTATTGTCATCCTTAAGCTTCCAAACCTCACCTCTTCCCTTGTGTTACGAACCAATCTCATCTCAGTCTCCCAATCCATTTCATCCTCCACACTGCCGACAAATGTTCTTATGAGGCCCATATATGATTAGGTTATTCCTAGCTTAAAGTCCTTCATAGGCATTTGACCAAAATTCCTCTATGCAGATGTCCCCAGATCTACTCTCCTTCTAGGGCTACCTTTCCCCTCAGCTTTTCCCCATGCACACTCTGATTTCTAGTCCCATTGAAACCAGAAGTCCTCCAAGTGCACCTGAAAGTTCCCCTAAGCTGATCTTCTCCATTCATCTCTTGCACTCTCTAAGAGTTCCCCTGCTGCTTCTTTTATTTATTTATTTATTTTTTTGTCTCTCACTCTTGATGAAACATTAGGCAGACATTCTCACAAGAATCTTTCCTTTAGGATGAGATCAGGGCCCCCTGCTGTGCTGTCAAGTCACCCCCCCACCCTCTTATCATGAACAACATTCACAAATCTACAATTATTAGTTTGTCTATTTTTCTCTCTCGATTAAAATATAAACATTAATTTTTCTTTGAATAGCTCATTTACCATGGTCAGTTATGTTGCCCAGAATATCGTACATTTTCAATAAATTATTGCAGAGTAAGTAAATTTTCCCTAGTCATTTGCCTTTTCTATTCTTTAAGTTTTCTTAAAAAAAAAAAGGCCCCTAGAATGTTATGAACAACTAACTTACTGGTGCCTAATCTACCAATAAAAATGCTACCTTGTTGCCTGAATACATCTCCAAATAAAATTTTACCAGTAAGAATATCATATATGCATAGAGTTAGGAATTCCAATTCTAGGAATATAAGTTGAATTCTTATCTAGTTCTATCATAATGATTTCAGTTACAGAAACACTATCTGATTTCCAGAACATTGAAATGAAGATTAACAAAAATTTTGCCTATTTCAAACTGCCCGAAAGGTTGAGAGTATCTTTTTTGATAGAAGGGTGACTCAATGTACTAAAATTGAATCTGACGTTGGAGATTTCTTCGAGGTATAAAAACATTTATCTTTTACCTATTAATTTTACAAGTTTAAATGGTAATACAGTGAAAATGCAATAAATAAAAAAAGATGTATTTCAATATAAAATGTCTATCTTGTTTCATATATTTTTCAGATTTTTCTAGCGGAAGACTCTAGTTTTTGTTTTGTATCATTTTCTTTTGGTCAATGTTGTAAATGGTGACACTTTCTCATTGTTTAGGGAAAGAAGGACACTGTCCTAAGGAAGATGCTTAAGTAAACCCTTATTCCATAAAATGCTGTTCAAAAGAAAGTGAGGAAAAGAAAATCAAATAATATGAGGTCATCTCAGTCTCCCAATCCCCTTCATCCCAATAAATGAAAAATTCCCCTTTAAGGTATATAAATGTAGTGGCCAGACACAAATAGGAAACCAAAGTATAATTGAGGGGTCTACAAATTATGTTGAAATTGATGTAAACAACTTGAAGTCAAGGCTCAAATGTATTGATTTTCTATAAATAGTTTTCCTCATATTTCCTCCTTCATTCTGTAACCACCAACCTCATCCAAACCACATTCTCCTATAAAACTCTATCCCTCCAATGAAAAACAAATATATTTGTGTAATGAATCCTATAATTCAATTTATTCTCATTAAAGACCCTTTGGAAAAGAGTTTGCTTTACTTTCCTGTCCCCTGGCCCCTGCAGAAAAATAAAAATGTGTTAACCAGATTAATTCACTCTGATCATATGTGCAGAACTGTGCAATCATGTATAAAGCTAAATTATACAGAAAGTTTTATTTTGTACTGATAAAGGATAACAGAATATGCTGAAGTCTCTTTGATAATGTCTTCTAGGAAAAAAAGCAGTAAAAACAGGTTTTGGTAAAAGTTTTCTCCAGAGATTCTTGGGAATTCTTGTCATTAATTTTTTTTATTAAATTCTCTGCTAATTTAGCAATAGTCAACTGCTAGGTAGATATTTTGTCATGTGCTAAAATAATCACATAAACAATTTTGTGATTAATACTCAAAATTCCTTTGAGGTGGTTGTTGATACTACCATTTTCATTTGAAGGTGAAAAAAGAGGTAATGAGCCTCACTGGAAAATATTCACAACCCTAAACCTGCAACTTCTTAGCTAAAGATGTAATTCAGCAATCTCCAAAAGATAAGCTGCATAGAATTAATACACTGGAGAAAGAAGTCAGAGCACAATCCTCACCTCTTCAGAAAAGCAGTCTTCCTCCATGGGTACATGTCCCCAAAGAGGAAGATTTTTACATCGCCAAGGCTTAGGCTGCAGACTTGACTGGCCAGCACTGTGAGCCAGACACTGAACCATTTCTAGGTTATAGCTGCTTTGCCCTCTCCTGAGTCCCCAGACCAGGGCAGAGAAAAGTGGGTAGAGGCAGATCGGCCCCAGCCACTCACAGCTGGGGAAGACTACTTTTGGGGACATAAAGCTGGAAGGCTCTACCTTGGAACCCCAAAAGCCTTCCTGGGGTCAGAAACAGATCAGGGACTTCCTCTTCTTTTCTCCTCCTAAAGGCTAAAGCCTAGTTGCCTGTCTCAGTCAAAGGCAAACCACAAAGACCCCATTCCATGAGGACTGTGGGTAGGATCAAGATCCTTTTCAGGCCTCGAATAGCCAAGAAGATGAGAGCTTTTAGACAACGCTGTTGTGCCTGGCCTTTTGGGAGTCCTGCTTGGGTATGTGGGGGATTATCCTTCTCCAGGTTCCAGTGTGAACTGAGGAAGGGAAACCCTCTCTTTGGAGAAGCTGGGATCTTCCCAGCACAGGAAACTTCTGCTGGCCCCTGTCTGGCTCACAGCTAGCTTTGGGTGGGACTGGAGTTTCCTGAACAAGAAGCAAGGAAGCACCGTCCCTCCCCGGAGCTCTGACCAGCAGACCTGAGGGCCTGTGATGTGTGAGGTTAGGATAGCTTGGTGTTGTCCACACCCCGTTAGTAAGTTCTGTCTGAATGTATCCTCGGTGTTCATTGTCCAATGTGGTAACATTTATTTTGGTCCTGACCCTTTCTGCTGCTGCTGAGTTTGAGCTTCAGTGCAGGTGGAATGACATTGAAATAAAGAAACACTTTATATCAAAAAAAAAAAAAAAAGAAGAAGAAGAAGTCAGAGCACATACGTTTAAATATGCAATTTTTCTGTAATATTTGAATTAATAAAAACAAAAGTCTTAAAATATTCTTAAGATAAATCTCAGCTATAGACTTACATTAAACCCCTTTCTTTTTGCATTGACAATTACATATAAATCAATTGTCTATCTTACTATGCTCACCTGTTTGAATTCATGTACAAAATTTGCATTAATTGATGTTTTAAATCACTATGTTTGATAATATGGGTCTTTGAAATTTCTGTGATACATGTTATCATAAGCTTTAACTTTCTGAAGGTAAAATAATAAAATCGTTACAAGATGGCCTCAGGGAGATCTTATAACATATCTCACGGTAAAGTAGTATCTTTCAATGATGAAAAAGAAAAGGAAAGAGAATATAGTTGCCTTGATTGTTCAAATCTCTTTGAAAATAATGGCTAAGCTTATTTATTGCTTTTAAAATAAAGCAATTGTGAAGAGAGAAAAAATATGACATGTGATGTAAAGAAATACTCTCAGGTTATGACTCTGCTCTTAAAACTCCTCAAACACATGCATTTTCTTTGAACTGGAATAAAGGGCATAACATTACACAGAAATGTAAGTTCCTCATAAAATAGTAATTTATTAGAGATTAACTAAATTGCAAGAAATGCATATTTAATGAATAGGTCTGAATTAAAATGAAGCTTTTGGGTTTGAAATTTTTTAGTTGTTTCATTTGGTTTTTTGAGAGAAAGAAATAAAAAATCTGACAAAATATATTAGGAAGTAAGCTGAACACGTTTGCTTGATAAACAACCAGCTCCTTCAAATAATGATAAACAAGCATCAATGATCTTCTTTACCTCTTGTTGATAAATTAGCACATTTATACTATTCTTAAAATTTTTGTGAAATATCCTTAAATATGGCTATACTTGTATTGTACCTTCTTGGGGAGGAATTCCCTGATTACCACATCTAGAGTGGACACATCATGCTCTTGCCTTACTCTTTCATCTCTTTGTTTTCCTTATTACTATCTTAATAACTCTTCTTATTTTTACTTACCTGTTTATCCATTCCTTGTTCTCCAGAAATATACACACTACAAATGTGGGACCATCTCCAGTTTCTTCAATTGCTAGGAGGCTTCCATGTGCCCCAGCATAGTAGAAAGGCAATGAATGATCTAAATCTTCTTGTACACATTCACTTACTGACTTAAAAGCTGTCTATTGTGATAATACGATGATTTTCTGCAAAAATCAAATCAAATATGTTTTGAATGTCCTGATACACACTCAGATATATAAGCCAGGTTCTTGAATTCTTTTCATGCTTGGTGTTTTTCTTTTATGAAGGCTCCTCTGTGGGGCCTGGAGTGAGATTCATTGGCTGTGACAGGCTCTAATAACATCAGCTCTCTTGCAGCTGCCGGGCTGACCACTGTGGGAGGAACATGCACACAGACACGCAGGGAAGGCTGTTTCCTAACCTTCCCCACAGTCAACACAGAGAAATAGGCAAGGCTGCTAACATCAGGCTCCATTAAGGTGACTCTTTTCTAGTTTGCTCATCTTTACCCCCTAAGAAACGTGTGGAGGAAAAAAAAGAGAGAGAACAAAAGAAAGAAGGATGAGAAAAAATAGAGTTGAGGAAAAGAGGTGTGGCAGCTTTTCCCTAACCCATTGATTACCTAAGTTACTTTTGGCCATAGAGTAAAAGAGAAAGGGGCAGAATGTGCCTGCCTGGAGCTTTTGTACTTTTGCCCAGACTGAGGAAAACGATGGTATTAAATAAAAATGCCAGTGATAACAAAAAGGAAATTTTCCCAGTAGTTTTCCTTGCCTGAAGAATGAACTGCTTAAAGTTTGACCTCCCTTGCCTGTCTCAATGAGGTCAAAAAACTGACTATGACTTCTGCAATTATGATTAATGATGCTCCCATTGGTGACATATTTCTAGCCACAGTCTCTGGAGTGCAGCAAGACTCAGTTGCCTCCTGTTGTGTTGAGTCATTGCTCTGGCAAAAGATCTATCTGTCACAGCAACAGGCTTAGCTTTCAACAAGGCATCCTCTTGATTCTTTGCTGAGACATGCTATCATGAAAGAACAGAGAGCCCAGTACAAAGAATGAACAGCTAAGAAGGATAAAACATTAAATTAATTTTAAAAAAGCTTTTGTACTGAATGGCAAAATGCAGCATAATGAATAATTAAACAATTAATAATGTAATCCTCTTAAAAGCACAGAACCACTATGGGAGAAGATTAAGTGTTTAACAGTTTGCAGTATAATGCAAACAGTAAGGATGAGCCTTTTTTCTCCACTTTTTAGGGTAATAGAATTGAAAGCACATTTCTGGATTTTAATTAAATACTATTAAATTTTCAGTAATAAGCCCACAACAACCATGCTGCAATATGGAAGGATTATGAAATACAAAGGTAAGTACAAAATAGCAAGATGCTAACATTTCTTGGTTGTGTTTTTATAAAAAGAGGTTACTTAAAAGGGTACATTCTACTTCTAGGCTACCATGGTACACATCAACAAACATCAAATTAAATGCTAATCTGTGGTAATGACTGTAAGATTGAGATTTAGATTAATGTACTTCATTGGCAGGCCAATAATGGAAAAAGAACTGCAAAAACAAGATAGACTAGTTGCAGAGCTATAAAAGAAGTAATTGATACATCCAAATTCTATTATTTTCCTAAATGTACAATTAATACTCTCCATGACATCGCACCTGTGCTGCTGCGATTATATTTTCCCTGTTTCTCACAGTATCCAAGTATGAGTTATCTTCACTCACTTTCCCTAGAAGCAGAACAGGAAAGGATTCAGGCGAATACGAGAGGCTGAACATGAGAGGCAAAACATGAATGGCTTAGAGCAGGTTTTTCTAGCAGAAACAGTGAGCCACTGGAGGAGGATGCTGAGCAAAGGTAGGATTTCGAATGAGCATCAGTTAGCCTAGCCTGATCACAGAGAGCTGTGGAGCATAAATTATGCCACAGAGTGTCCAGCCACCTGGTAAGGAATGCTAGCAGAACAAGGTAATGCTCTGAAGCAGGAAGTTCTACAGAAGAGGCACTGGCCAGCATAGAGAATTCCACGGATCTAGGCAGAACACCAATAGTATCTCTCTATAGCTGTCATAAAGAAAGATCTTTGCTTATAATTATTCATTATCTCATTTAACTCGATAGTAAACTACATGTTAAGTTGAAAATGCCACTTGAGCCAGGCAGCATAGTGGCTCACACCTGTAATCCTAGCACTCTGGGAGGTCAAGGCAGGTGGACTGCTTCAGCACATGAGACAAACCTGAGCAAAAGTGAGACCCCCATCTCTATACTAAAAATGAAAAACTGAGGCAAGCAGATAGCTTGAGCCCAAGAGTTTGAGGTTACTGTGAGCTATGATGCCACAGCACTCTACCAAGGGCAGCAAAGTGACACTCTGTCTCAAAAAAAAAAAAAAAAGAAAAAAGAAAAGAAAAATGCCAGTTGAGTCCAGGCTCAGTCCCTAGATTACACTTGCCTTCGTCTCCATGATTGACTCGTAGATGAAAATTTATTCCCAGGACTAGTATGGATTTCAAGCAGAGGAGATTTTTAGGACTACGGGTTGAGCATCCCTTATTTGAAATGCTTGTAACCAGAAGTGTTTCAGATTTTGGACTAGGGAGTAGTTAGAATACTTGAATATAGGCAATGAGATATCTTGGTGAGGGACCTAAATCTAAACACAAAATTAATTGATATTTTAGATAGACCTTAAGCACATGGACTAAAGGTAATTTTATACAATGCTTTTAATAACCTTGTGTGTAAAACAAAGTTGTGTTATGTATGTATGTGTGGAATTTTCCATTTGTCATGTCAGCACTCAAAAAGTTTCAAATTGGGGGGGTTGGAGCAAGATGGTGGGCTAAGGACATCTCCTTACCAACTACATGAGGTGACACAGGGGAAAATGGACTTCGGCTACCTCTGACTGGAAGAACCTACTCAAAGACATCACTCTGGGTGAAATAGTGGGAGAATTCAGGAGCCAATGAGGATGTCTGGAGCTGAGGAAAACCAACCTAGAAAGCAGGTGCTTAGTACAGGCAGAGTACAGAGGACTGAGGATGAGAAAGGGATGTCCTAAAGTTTTTTGATTTTGGACTGGGCTGCATGCTGGACCAGTGAGTAAACTCAAGTAGCATCCAGCAGCAAGGGTTAAATGCCAGTTGGGTTGGTTTTCCCATCATCTTGGCTGCTAGAGAGGCAATGCTATTGTGGGAGGACCACGTATGTGAGAGGAATAGTCCATGGGATCCTAGTGCAAGGCTAGCTCTGGTATACCTACTGAGCTGCAGTGGCCATCCTTGGGGTAAGCTGAGAGGCCCCTGTACTCCCCAGGATGCCCACTTTATTGTCATTGGACACTGTTTGATGGGCCTCCTGGGAAGTCTGGCAAGAGCTTTGGAACCCCAGTCCCATGGAAACTGATGCTGACAAAGACGAAAGCCCCAGATTGAAGGCAAAGAAGTAAAGAAGACAAGATCTGGTCTGCTTTGCAACTGGAGAATGGCTTCCAACTCTGATCGTACACAGCAAATCCATCATTTGTTGTCCATCACTTAACCCCACAGTACCATGTGGTGTTTGGGCAAAACATTACTATACACACAAACACACACACAAAACAACATTGCTATACACACACACAATCATATATTAGTTTACATTTTTTTCTTCTTTTTCAATTTTTTCTCCTTAGTTTGTTTCCTTTCTTTTTTCCTCTTTTGTTGTTGTTGTAGTTGTTTTTGTATACATTTTTTATTTGTTTGTATTTTTATTTTTTTCAATTTTACTTTTTTCAACAAGGGCTCCTCCATTTTTGTTGTGTTTTTTCTGCACATTTTATTCACTTTTTCTTTTTTATTTCTCCCCTTTTTCTCTCTCTTAGTAGAGATTATTTTTACTTTCCTCATCTTTCCCATATAAGTTTCTAATACAATAGTTGAATTCTGTTCTTTAAAATTCCCTTTTTAAAATTCTTTACCTTTGTAACTGTATTTGAATTTTATTGATCTATTTTTATTATTTTTTTTTCTTTTTTACTCTTCTCTGAGGGCTGTGGGGTCATGGCATTTGTTTGGCTCACATAGGCCATGAGCTCATAGTCTAGGGTGTCCTGCAAGGTTTGGCCTTAGGAAAGAAGGGATTGGTAGGTCAAATCCCCACTATGACAAATGGCTGATTTCTTTCTATATTTGGTAGGGGGCTCTTATTATTTCCTTGGTTGCAGAAAAGCTTCTCACTTTGAGGAACCCACCCAGTCTGGCCCTGAAAAGTCCTAGAGCTGCAGGTATGATTAAAGCACTCTGTCAAACACTACCATTTTTCTAGTCACTCTCATTTTATCTTCCTGTTCTTTTTACCCCTTTTCTTGAATTTTTTTCTTCCACCACCACCCCAGACTTATATTTTTCTTTCTGTTCATATTTTTCTGTCTTTTCTCTTTTCACACTCTTTATCCTTCTTTTCCTTTGGCTTTATATAAAAAGGCCACTTCAACCCTTAAGCTCTAATAGAAGGTAATTTAAAGTGAAGGAGGTGGTAAGAAGGAAAAAGTAAGGGAAGGAGGAACAAGAAGAAAATACACATGAGGGAGAATCAACAAAAAATTCTGGCAACCTGAAAATGAGAACAGAACAACCCTCCCACCCAAGGTATCATGAGGTAGCTATTACAGAGGAATCCACCTATAAAGAATTAATGGAAATGACAGATAGGGAATTTAAGATATGGATGGCAAAAACAATAAAGGGAATTGATGAGAAAGTGGAAAAACAGAACCAAAAAAATGGATGAAAGTTATGAAGAATATAGGAAGGATATGGCAGAGCTTAAGGACTTAACAGAGTCAATCAGGGAATTTAAAGATGCTTTAGAAAGTATCAATAACAAATTAGACCATGGACAAAAAGTAATCTCAAAATTAGATTCTTTAGTAAAGAGGTAAAGCTCTTGAGCTAACACAGGCAGTTAAAAAGGCAGGAAAGAAAAAAAAAAGAGAAAACCAAACATTCACTCAGAGAATTATTGAACTTCACAAAGCATTCAAACATACAAATTACAGGTATCTCTGAAGGGGAAGAAGAATGTCCCAAAGTAATGGAAGCCCAACTGGAGGATATCATAAGTGAAAACTTCCCAAGTATCACTAAAGTTTCCAAAACACTCCTTTTAGAGGAATATCGAACTCTGGATTGTTTCAACACAAATGGAACATTTCCAAGACACATTGTAATGAACATGTCCAAAGTCAAGATGAAAGAGAAAATTTTGCAAGCAGCCAGCAGCAAGCACCAGTTGACCTACAGAGACAGCAGGGTAGCAACATACTTCTTAGCTGAAACATTCCAAAACAGAAGAGAATGGGCAACTACCTTTAACAATCTTAAAACAATTTTGACCCAAGAACTCTGTATCCTGCCAAACTAAGCTTCAAAACTGATGAAGAATTCAAATCTTTGCTGATATGCAATCACAGAGGAAATTCATTGCAACAAGACAAGGTCCACAGGAAATACTTAGATCTATTCTCTACATCAAAAATCACAATGGACCACCAGCAAAGTGAGCACCCAGAAACTAAAAGACAAAACTTAGCTTCTATAATGGTACAAAGGATAAAAATAATCGACAGTTTATCACAAAATGAGATGAATACAACTATACCACACTTATAAAATGTCTAAATAAATGTAATAGCTTGAATTCCCCCACTAAAGAGGCACAGGCTGGCCGATTGGATTTTAAAAAAGCACAAGCCATCCGTATTTGTCTCTAGGAAACACATTAAACTTTGAAAGGCAAGAATCGGGGTAAAAGGTTAGAAAACAATTTTTCAGGGAAATGGCAAACAGAATAAAAGAGAGGTCACAATCTTCTTTTCAGATATAAGTGGATTTAAAGCAACTAAAGTTAAGAAAGACAAAGATAGTCACTTTATACTGGTCAAGGGAATAATACAAGAGGACATTGCAATTCTAAATATTTATGCAACTTACATACTCTCAGTTTCATGAAACAAACATTGATTAGCCTAAGCCAGGGGTCCTCAAACTACGGCCCGCGGGCCACATGAGTTGGTGTGAATTATATTTGTTCCCGTTTTGTTTTTTACTTCAAAATAAGATATGTGCAGTGTGCATAGGAATTTGTTCAGTTTTTTTTTTTTTTAAACTATAGTCGGGCCCTCCAACGGTCTGAGGGACAGTGAATTGGCCCCCTGTTAAAAAAGTTTGAGGATGCCTGGTCTAAGCAATATGATCTTCTATAACACCATAATAGATTGGTACTTTAATACCCCTGTGGCAGAAATGGATAGATCCTCTAAACAGAAACTAAACAAAGATACAAGGATACAAATGGACTTAATAGACGTATAAAGAACACACCATCCCAAAGCTAAAGAATATACATTTTTCTCATCAGCCCATGGAATATACTCAAAAATAGATTATATCCTAGGATACAAATCAAACCTCAATGAAATTAAAAGAATTGAAATTATACCTTATATCTTCACATACCACAGGCAATAAATGTAGAACTCAAGTCCAACAAAGATTTAAATCCCCTCAGAAGGGCATGGAAATTAAACAACCTGATGCTGAATGACAGTTGGGTCAAGGAAGAGATAAAGGAGGAAATTGTTAAATTCCTCAAACATAACAATAATGAAGCTATAAGTTACCAAAAACTGTGGGGCACTGCCAAAGCAATCCTAAGAGTGATGTTCATCACATTAAATGCCTACATCTGAAAAACAAAAAGAAAACACAAGCAACCTAATGAATCATCTCAAGGAAATGGAAAAGGAAGAGAAAAGAAATAACCAAAATTAAATCAGAAGTAAATGAATTCGAAAACAAAAGAATCATTCAGAAAATTAACAAAACAAAAAGTTGGTTCTTCAAAAAAGTAAATAAAATTGATAAACCTTTCACCAAGTTAACTAAAAATAGAAAACTAGACTCTCTAAAAACCTTACTCAAAAAGAAAAAGTGGAAATAACAATAGATACCACAGAGATATATAAGATTAACTCTGACTACTACAAGAAACACATTACACATTAATTTACAATGTGAGGGAGATAGACCAATACCTGGAATCATACCATCTCCCTTGACTTAACCGAGAAGAAAGAGATCTCTTGAATAGACCAATATTAACTACTGAAATCAAAGAAATAATAAAAATGCTTCCAATAGCAAAAAGAGACCTGACCAGATGGCTTCACATCAGAATTCTATCAAACCTTTAATGATGAGCTTGAACCTATACTTCAGAATCTATTCCAAAACATTGAGAAAGAAGGTACTTTCCCTAACACGTTCTGTGAAGCAAACATCTCACTGATACCAAAATTGGGAAAGAACCCAACCAAAAAGGAAAACTATACACCAATTTCACTAATAAATATTGATGCAACAATACTCAACAAAATCTTAACCAATTGATTATAGCTACATATTAAAGAAATTATGCATCATGATCAAGTAGGCTTCATCCCAGGGATGCAAGGCTGGTTTAGCATACACAAATCCATAAATGTAATTCACTGTATCAATAGAAGCAAAAACAATGATCATACGATCCTTTCAATAGATACAGAAAAAGCATTTGATAAAATTCATCATTTTTTTTTTTTTTTTGCAGTTTTTGGCCAGGGCTGGGTTTGAACCCACCACCTCTGGCATATGGGGCTGGCACCGTGCTCCTTTGAGCCACAGGGGCCGCCCTCAGCATCCTTTTTTAACAAGAACATTTAAGAATATAGGCATAGGTGGCATATTTCTTAAGCTAATTGAAGCCATTTACAACAAGCCCACAGCTAATATCATACTGCATGGTGTAAAACTGAAAGCTTTTCCACTTAGAACAGGAACCACACAAGGATGCCCTCTATTGCCACTATTATTCAACATAGTGCTGGAAGTTCTAGCCAATGTAATCAGGGAAAAGAAGGATATAAAGAGCATCCAAATAGGGGCAAAGGAGGTCAAACTCTTGCTCTTTGCTGATGCTATAATCTTATACTTAGAAAACCCTAGAGACTTAAGCACTAGACTCCTGGAAGTGATGAAGAAATACAATAACATCTCAGGGTATAAAATAAATGTCCACAAATCAGTAACCTTTATATACACCAATAACAGCCAAGTCAAGAAGTTAATCAAAGACACAATTCCCTTCACAGTAGCTTGAAAGAAAATGAAATACTTGGGAATATGCCTAACAAAAGAGGTGAAGGACCTCTACAAAGAGAATTGTAAAACCCTAAGAAAAGAAATAGCAGAAGACATTAACAAATGGAAGAACATACCATGCTCTTGGCTGGGAAGAATCAGCATTGCTAAAATGTCTATTCTGCCCAAAACAATCTACAGATTTGATGCAATACCCATTAAAATAACAGCTTCATACTTTGAAAAACTGGCAAAAATAGTTCTTCATTTTATACAGAACCAGAAAAAACCCATATAGCCAAGGCCATCTTAAGAAATAAAATAAAGAAATACACCAGATGCATCACTCTACCAGACTTTAGGTTATATTACAAGTCCACAGTGATCAAAACATCATGGTATTGGCAGAAAAATAGAGTCATAGATACATGAAATCAAAAAGAAAACCAAGGAATTATATAAATCTCTTATAGCCATCTGATCTTTGATAAACCAAACAAAAGTAGGTACTGGGGAAAAGAACCCCTATTCAATAAACATTGCTGGGAAAATAAGATAACCACATGTAAAAGTCTAAAACTGCAGCCCTACCTTTCACCACTTACAAATATTGACTAAGATGGATAAAAGATTTAAATCTAAGTTATGAAATGATAAAACTCCTAGGAGAAAGTGCTGGAAAAACTCATGAGGATGTTAGCCTAGGGAAGATTTTATGAAGAAGATTTCAGTTCCAATCTCAACAACAACAAAAATTTAAAAATGGGATCTAATTAAACTGAAAAGTTTTTGTACCCTTAAGGACACAGCAATCTATTTCTTTAATAGACAGCCTTCAGAATAGGAAATGATATTTTCATGTTACAAATCTGACAAAGGCTTGATAACTGGGATTTAAAGAGAACTCAAATTAATCAACAAAAAAAGAGCAAACATTCCCATCTATCACTGGGCAAGGGATATGAACAGAACCTTTTCTGAGGAAGACCAACAAATGGCCAATAAACATATGAAAAAATGCTTATTGTTCCTAATCATCAGAGAAATTCAAAGCAAAACCATCCTGAGATATCATTTAATCCCAGTGAGAATAGCTTCCATCAAAAAGTCCCAGAGGTGGAGATGCTGGCATGGGTTTGAAGAGAGAGAGATACTTTTGCACTGTTGGTGGGACTGCAAACTAATATAGCCTCTTTGGAAATAAATATAGAGACTCCTGAAAGAACCCAAATTAGACTTCCCATTTGATCCCACAATCCCAGCACCAAGCATCTACCCAGAAGAAAAAAAAGATATTTTTTATTAAAAAAAGATAATTTTATTATGAAGCCAGTAGATAGATGATCTAACACTTGCCCATTTAAACTGGGATTAAATGTGCCCAACCTAATCTTTTGGATTAAAGATGTGCAACTTGTAGCAGTATTTTGACTGAACTAGTAGAATTTGGCCTCAAGTAACCTCATGTCCTGTTCTGAGAGCTGAGATGTAGACCTAAAACTCAGCCCCACCCACAGTCCCTAACCTTTCCTCTTGGTTTAGGATTCCAGTGCATTGCTCAGATCTCAGTCCTGCTAAGAAAGAGATCCTGTACCATGCCTGCAATTTCTCCTCTGAACTCTGACTTTCAACTCCATGCTTGTAACTTTACCACTGCTTACGTCCCATGAAACTCCGGAGGACATACTCCACATATGATTATACAATAATAGAAGTTGTTGAGAACTCACCATCCATATCATTACTACTTTCTGTTGTCATGCCCCCCAGCTATAGGCTTCACATTCCAGCCTCCCCTTCTCACATTTGTAGGTGGAGCTATAGATGCCAGGTTCTCCTTGCTTGTCCCATCTGGTAGCTGTCACCTGGGCCATGTAAACCCACATCCTAAAAGATGATGTTTTGTATGGTTCTCAAGAAATCTAATTTAAAAAAAAAGAATAAGGGTGGTGCCTGTGGCTCAAAGAAGTAGGGCACTGGCCCCGTATACTGGAGGTGGCAGGCTCAAAGCCAGCCCTGGCGAAAAACTGCAAAAAAAAAAAAAAAAAAAAAGAGTAAGTTCATGAAGTCACTTAATGAGCAGCTGAGTGGAGGAGGTCTAAATTGAATAAAAAGTTCATAAAGTACTCCAAAATTATACAATATCTTAGATGTTTGGAACAAGGTTTGCTATATAAAATTTCACTATATGAAGCAATTCCTCAGACTAAGAAGACATTTCAAGTTGATCTAGAAATGAAGAGCTATACTCACAGTGTGCAAATTTTAACCATAGAAAAAAATGCAACTAAAATGATTTAATCTTGAAAATGCAGGTATGTAAACAAAAGTTGAGAATCGGGTGAAAGACTAAGTGAAATAAATCAGTTAATTTAAAAGCAGATTTTAAGAAGTGCAGTTTAGTTGTTTGGTATTACTTAGTTTATCAGTAATGTAAAAGGAAAATTAAGCATGATATTATTGATGTAAATACATTTTAATGTATGAAATAAAATTTTTGGAATTATCTGGAAATCCTTTACTTCGAATTTATTTTTTAAAAGTGCATTCTAAAGTAGGATCCGTAGATCTTAAATTTCCTTTCACTACCATGTGATAATCCAAGGTTGCTACTTATCATCAGTACAGAGTCCAGGGCCACTAAGTGAAGGCAAAATCTGGTCTTCTGCAGGTGTTTGAGGTTGAGAAAGTGGTTGGCAGATGAAAAAACCTGTTCACTGAGGCAAAGAATAATCAGAAGCACAGCCAGGACCAGATGCTGGAGAAGACCGATTTGATACAGATTCAGAGAATCTATGGAATAAATCAGGCAACAAGCCCAGAGGGAATTAAGGAGCAGGCAGAAGCACAGCCAGGAGGTACACAGCTGATTGAGCATCTTTACAGTCAGAGCTCTCTTTAAAGCTCATTGCCCTCTAGGATATATCGGTTAGTTTTGAAGTTATAGTTCTCTGAGACCAATCTCTACATGGTGTTATAGAAACTTCTTGAAATTTAAATCCGAGAGATCTGTATGCTCCTTCCAGTGCTCACATTTATTAGCTCCATAAACTTACACAAAATATTTATGTTATTTGAATTATAATGGGCAACATAAGATCCCACACTGAGAAATAAGGTGAGGATTAAATGTACCATGGCACAATTCAGGGTCCTCAGGATGTTATTCCCTCCCTGCCCACTCACCATTCAATACCTTTAGACCACTCTGGAATAGAATGTATCTGGGTTTCATGCAGTGGTGGTAGAGGAAATGTCCGTGGGATGGGTATTGTCGTTACATTGGTGGTAGGTATGAGGCCAGGCTGCAACCACTCCTAACTTAGCAGGCATTAAGCCCAGCTTCAGTACCAGCTGAATTCCATACCTGCTCCTGTGAACGTGGGAGGAACCACAGTGAGGTCGAATAGAAGCTGAATTCCTCCAATGCTGGATGAAGGGAACTCATGCGGTATGGTTTCCATGGAGAAGACTAGGACCAGAGGTAGAAAGTACGCAAGCCAATCATGACTGTAAACGACAAACAGGAAGCTAAGCAACTGCTCTGTTTCGGAGTCTATGCTGGGTATTTTACATCGCACTTAATCCTCACAACACCTGAAAGATATTAAAATAATCATTTTACATATGATGACACTGAACTTCATAAAGGTAAAATAACTTGTCCAAATTACACAGCCAACAAGTAATAGTAACAAGTCTCTGAACACTGTATCCCCAGATCTCATTTGTGATTCATTGTGATTCATTTTGTTCAAGTAGATGAGGCTGAAATGATGTGAGGATTTTAATATAGTCCTTACACTAAGGGGACCCACTGCCATTTGATGAGAGATTTATCCCAGAATTGAAACTGCCGATGTATAAATTCCTCCGAATTTAACCAGGTAATGTCCTTTAATGAACACCACAGTGAACCAGTTGAGTGGGGGGAAAGGGGTGGAATATGGGAGAAAATAATCCATCCAGATGTCATATTGAAACTTACAAATTGGTGAAGGGGGAAGAGAGCTAGAGTAAGGACCCCCAAAATTCTGCGAAGCAATAGGCCCAGCTGAAATAGTGACCAATAATAATCAGACTCTGTGAAGGAACAGCCCTAACTGAAATGATGATAATAATGAGCCACTGTCCCCTCAGCTGCTTGATAATAGTCACTCTCCCCTTTGTTTGCTTCTCTGTAATTGCTGTTCCTGAAGGGACAGGCGTGGTAGCTATAAATATTTTTAAGTTTTTTCCATAAATAACATCACCTGTTCAGAACCTAGGGGTCATTTTTGAGATACCTTTCAAGTCCTGCATTCCAGTGGATTGGTGACCCACTCAGACCAAGAAACTGATTCTACTGGTCCACCCAGTTCCTGGGTTCACATACCCAAGAAACTGCCTTCCCATGGATTGGCTGATGCACCCAGGCAGCGCCTGTACCAAAAACTGCTGATTCTGCCTCAAAACCAGCCAATTAACAGACCCTGACTGCCTAACCTTCTGCCTATCAACTATCTTTAAAAATCCAGTCCCCTCAGTTTTCAGGGGGGACTGGTGCCCTCCCATCTCCACGATTATAACTTTGCAGAATAAAGCCTTTCTCTACTGTCTCTGGATATTGGTTTCCTCTTGGGCAGTGGGCAGATGAACCTGACTGGAGGACAACAATATGTACGCATAAAATGAACACATAGGCATCAAAACAATTATCTGGTTCTAGAAAATTTACTTATGATGGAGAAGTAGAAGTACTAAAAAGAAAAAAAAATTGATAGAGAAAGTAACTTCCAAAAGTTTCAACACTATTATCGCACCTCAATGTTCAGCACATTGAAATCTGTCTCCATCCACAGTTTTCAATACAGTCTCAATTTCTTTCATTTTCCTAAGGACATATAAATCCAATTTGTAATAATTATCATTGGAGAACTCTGATTTGCTTTTAAGGAACTATTTTCCTGACCAAGTCCAGAGGCATTCATCTACACACTAATGAAACATGAAAGTTCAATTCTCAACATTTAACTACCTCATGTTGACATTTGAAACCACTTGAAAGGAAAAGGATATTATATACAAATGTAAGGAGAATTGGAATAGGTGTGAAAGGGCTAAGACCTGAGAGCCTCTTTTCTGAAGAAAATGAGCACTATTGATGCTCGCTCTCGAAAGAATGAATGGTCAAGAATGAACTGTTCAATAAAATGTGTACAACAGATAGCTATTTGAAGCTATTGTGAACTAAAATAAAATCTTAAGGCTCCCTCCTCAGTGACTGACTGACTTCACTGCCTCTTGGCCAAGATCCCTAAAACTGAGTTGCTAGCCATCAGGAAGAAGATATACCTCAGACATACCTCATCATGCCCCCTCCCCTTCTTAGAGATGTCCTTTGTGACTCACTAACAGGCCTAAGGCAAGACCTACCTGCAGCTCCTCAATATACACAACCAACCACACTTGACTTTGTCCACACTTTGTCTCTAATTTACAGACCCTTTATTTTAGGTATCACTTTTCACTGACTTGTGGTGTTTTGAGCCTAACTTTCACCAATTGCCAGCTAAAAAATCTTTAAACCTACCTATAGCTTGTAAGCTCCCACTTCCCAATGTCCCACCTTTGCGGCAAACCAATGTACATTTTCCATATATTGATTTATGACCTCACCTGTGTTCCTTGTCTCTGAAAAATATTTAAAACCAAACTGTAGCCCCACCACCTGTTCAAAGCTTCTTGGGTGCTGTACTGGGGCATAGTCCTCAAATTTGGCTCAGAATAAACCTCCTTAAATTAGTTTATAGAATACAGCTTCTTTTCCATAGACACAATCCTTATTAAACCAGATTTGAATGAGGTGAGAAGTAGAAGAAAAAAAAATCTCTTAATATACCTGAATTATATCAGTCTCCCTACATTGCAAAGACAGTCAGAGACCCAGGAAATATTATTAGTAGTCAAGGATGTCAATGTTTTTGCCAGGTAAACAGAGTTGATTAAGTTTTTCTCCAAAGCAAAAATGATCTGGAGAGAAGACTAACACTTTGAGACAAGTGACATAAATAACAAATATTTTCAGGTAGCACTTTTTATCAGGGACTCTGGTCTGTTTGTACCAGTGCACACATGAGGCCATATGGGGCCTGAAAGGAAGACACCTACATGGGGACAGGAGTCATTCCAGAGGGCAGAGAGCTCCAGGAAAAGAAGGAAAAGGGAAAATCCAGCTACTACTCACTCGCTAAAACTAAACATAAAACTCACCTTAATGGATGTTGAATTCCCTTTTAAATGACAATATAGATACCTCAATCTCAGCTAAATTTCATTTTATGCTCATTTTACTTTGCTGCACCATTTTTTTTTTGTCTTCCATGCTGCATTTTTCTTGAACAATCACCAAACTGGCAGACTCTGACTAGCTTGTCAGAAAGGAAAAGAGATTTATGTTTCATAGGAAATTAATCTAATCAGAACATTTATAGGTGACCAAACCAGACTTGTTTATAAATGAACAGTACCTGAAGGGAAGAGATTTTAATCTCATTATAATATTAACCTTCCAAAGACTAGGACACAATTGTTTAATACTTCTTGGTATTGGTAAGCCAATAATAACCTTTAATATTGTGATGAAAATAGCCTTCCATAAAACAAAGATAAACAACATTGAGTCCAATTTACCTTTGCATAAAATGTAAACTGAAAGTCAATGTACAATAAAATATTAGTATCTTTACTACCAGGATAATCTTAACTAATCATTTCTTAGGTTATTTCTGTAGTTACAGTTAGTCATCTGCATAAAATTTGGCTGAGTAAGGTTAGCCCAGCAACTAAAAGTACTGTGGTTTTCCTTTTTCTCTATGTCATAAAGTCTTCTCACACATTTCTAAGCTAACCCCAAACAGGATCAGCCTCTAGTCTTTTCAGAATGTCACCAACCCAAAACAGTTCTCTTCTTAACAATCCCCTTCTTTGTAATACATAAACACATTCTTCAGGGGCACTGTAATTATCCAAAATGAGCTTTAGTACTGCAAATTACTTCAGCACCCCTATGATTTATCTGTAGTAAACACACTTTATGATATTTATTATTCCCACTAAAACTGCCACTAATATTGAATCGACAGTACGTAAACATTTACATGATACAGCATGGACAAATACCGGATGTCCCTGTAATAGTTATATTTCTTGCTCTTCCTATCATGTTGAGGAAAACCAAACCTTGGCATTTTGCCATGTTTATGAAAATACCGTTGAAAATGGTTCAGCACATTGCACTTCACATTTGCAACCATTTCCTTTAAAAAGATGGCATTTGTCCGTACTTATGAGGTCTGGGTTATTGCATTTTCACATTATGCATCATTAACCCTAGTAGGTGTCTTATCAGCAGCTGCAGTTGCTGTGGAGAAGATTGGAATTAAGCACTGGAAGCTTTTTATTTATTTTGCATGCTTTATTTCTACAAGATTTTCTGCATATAAGCTTCTTTGTTCGGCCGAGAATTGGATACATTGCCAAGGCATTGTAAAATTTACATCTTGCTTTTCCCCTTGTATTCTTTCCAAAATTGGATTGAAAACAAAGTATAGTTTTTAATTAAAGTTCTGACCAACAACAGACATTGTTTTTCCCCTGAGCATTGGCATTTGTGATCAGTGGTGAGGCTTTACAAAAGCCTAATAGGAGATAGTCACGACTTAGCCACAATCAGCCTTCAAGCACTTTATGTGTCAGCTAAAATCTGGGATATTCCTGACAAAATTCATTTAAAGATAACCATCACCAACATTGATCTAACTATGATCAATAAGGGCATGTACAAATCTGAAGTAAATTTACCTTTTCCATTTAACATCATGTAATCCAGAGTGATGCTCTTGCTGATTTTAACAGAGAAAAACTGAAAGAAAAGTTTCAGTTACTTTTTCCAAGCAGTTTCAGAAGAGGCTTCTGATGACTATTTTATTACTTAGTGCAAACTATCATGGCCTATTTTGTCCTGCAGTGAAATCCAAAAGTCATCCTTTTCCCCTTCAAAATGTCTTAATGATTTAAATTGCCTCAGTAAGTCCAATAGTCCCATCATCTAAGCACAGTTTTAAGAAATCCAAAAATTATTAAGAAAACCTTGTTATGTGCTTTAAGGCCAAGATGGTCCAAAAATCAGGGGCTCTGTCTTCCCATTTGTTAAATGAAGTTAGCAATCACTCCTCCCACGTGGGAGAAAAAAAAGCCTTCACTTCTCATTTTGAAACTCCCATGGCTTTTGAGTTCTCTAACAGCATGAATTTCCTTTCTCTCTCTCCCTGGGCTGTCTGTCTCCTGCACCCACCATCTAGATGTTGAAATGCCCGGGGACTTGATTCTTGCTCTTTGTATTCTCTCACCACACTTTCCCCCAGGGGACACCATCCATTTTCAGTTTCAGAAACACTGAATGCCAAAGACGCCTAAATTTTTATGTTCATCCCACTGGGACTCCTAAATTCAGATGCTCAATTGACATCTTGACTTAAGTATCTCCAGGACATCTCAAACTCAATCCATGCAAAACTGGATTATTACATATCTATTTTTTTCCTTTATTGTAACCTTTTATCCTAGTTTGCCTTGGTACTAAATTGCACCCCTGTGGTTCTGTTGGATTTTAAGGCAGCTCTTTGCATCCTAAAATGTCAGGGTTTCAGGCAGCTGACTGGGTCCTCAGTTATTGAAATGCTCTTGGTTGAAAAATGACCACACACCCCCAAATAAGCCAAACATGAAACAAAGTATATTGAGGAAAAGAAGACAGATATATGCTCTTTACAGAGAAAGATACAGGTTTACAGAGCAAGATGCTTACTCCACAGATAGCGATCACTCCCATTTTTGCAGCAAGGAAACAAAGGCAAAGGCCTTGAATATGGCCCGGGGTACTCTTTTATTTACCTTGGTTGGTCAGACCTCATGACTCAGAGGTCAGCTTGGAACCAGAGTCTTACCAGGCTTGTAGACCTCCCATTAGCCTCTCCAAGGTGTGAACCACAAAGTAGATTTAAGCTAATGACATGATAATTAGTCTTAAGAATGTTCTAGGTCACCTTTACGACTCTATTGTAACTGTTGTTAGGGTAGGGAGTCCTCCACATCCTTGTGCGGTTGGCATGCTAAGTTCTGATGGGCAGATCTGTAGGATAGTCCCTTCTTCCTAGGTGTGAGCAATAACTTGGGACAGGAGTAAGGTGGGTTGCACATGGGAGGAGCGATTGCCTGGTGGCCCTGCCCTTGCCCTCCTTCCCCAGGAAAGCCAGATTACTAGTTATCTACTTAACAGTACTAGAAAAAAAATTAAAACACATCAACCCAACATCATAAATTCTTTCCATTCTAGTTCCAAAGAACATTTAAATTGAACCAAATTATCTCCATTTCTACTGCCACCAACCTATTAAGGCACCACCTTTGCCTCAAGTAACTTTTAGTTTATTTTCCAACTTCTATGCCTGCCTTCCACCAATGCATACTGTGTACAACAGCCAAATGATCTTCAAGAAATACAAGAAACTTTGTGTCAATTTCACGTTTAAGATTCTCCAACAGCTTCCCAAAACATTGCAAATAAAAGCCAATACTTTCCTGAGATCCACAAATACCTTCATGACCTGGCCTTGCCAACCTGATCAAATTTCACTTCTTTGTTCACTAAGTTTCAGCCACCTTGGTTCTCTTTTCTTCCCAGAAGAAGCCACCAGACAAGTAGTCTGAAACTAAACTCTGTCATCCGTCTAGAGCACTTCACCTTCTACACTTGGCCAGCACAGCTTCTACTCAACTTCAACTTCCTATCAACTCCTCAGAGATACTTTTTGTACTTTTGTACTTTTTGTAGGCAGACTTTTTATTAAGTTTAAAGTAGATACAGACGTACCTCCACTTTATTCTTTCTTACAATGTTTGTAATACTTCATACCTATTATCACAATTACATTACTTACATTTTATTTTTTTTGACTACAATGACTTTATTTTAGTGGCTTTCCAAGCCCCCCAAAGGGTCTCCTTAGACAGGGCTGGCACCCAGTCAGCCATCTTCACAGTGGAGTCCTGATTACTTGATTCTGTTTTGTAGATTGCAGAGGTTCCTTCCAATGATCTCTTCTTCCATTTCCTCAAATCAGCTTACACATTCTGAAAGTATATCCATCACGCTCTAATACTTTAAAGTGGCATATTCTGGTCTCCTACTTTGTGTTTAAAGTAGATCGCCTCTTCCTCTTTGCTATCATTAATCTTTTCATTATATTCTTATTTCTCTTAGCACAGTCAGGACATAACATATTATCGTCTAGGCCTGGAGATGGGAAAATGCAGGCTGGTAACAGGAAGAGGGAAATCATCCTCCTGGGAGTGGCAGGCACCCAGGCCTGATGTACATGAAACTGTAGGCGGACCCAACCCTCTGTGTCTGAGGGGAGCGGCTCACCGTGGATCACACACCACCTAAGGCCAGATCTTTTTGTTGTCAAAAGGGCCTCAGCAGAAGCAGGAATGGACCATGAATTCACAGTCTTAGGCTGACCAGCTTTTATAGCAATCCTTGCCCATGATGCCAATGCAGATTCCTGAGTTGATGTTATCACTTCTACTCTATCCAGCTCTTCTGTTTTCACACTCATCTTGGACCTTTCCTGAGGTCTTGCTCTCTTGGTCTCTGCCTTGAGTTTCTTTGAACATGAATGTAATCTGACCTCCTTTAGTGTTTCAGGAATTTCACATTTCTGTTCAGGAAAAGCATGATCCTGTAGCCTCAGAAAAACTTCTGTTTTCTTGCTGTCAGTACTCAACTTGAGCTGCGGGCACCAGTTCCTCAAAGTGTCTTGACACACATCATTAATGGGAGGCAAAACAGTTGGTAAGGGAAGATCAGGTTTTTTATATCTAGATTTTCAGATGGCGTTTGATTGTTTATTTGTTGGAGGTAGATGAATTATCCTGAACGTCTCAGAATTGTAGGCCTGGCTCACTTGAGGCAGGCCCTGTCCTCATAACTTCATTGTGTTTCTGGGGATTGTTCAGTGTGACATCAGAAGTTGAAGAAATAGTTGGTTCCATTTGTTCATTATTTGAATTGTCTTTAACTGGAACCAATGTCAAAATCACACTTTCTTCATCATCTATTTCCTCCTCAGAGAAATTCTTCTGGCTGCTACCATGATTTGAGTCTGACAGTTTTTCAGCAGGACCTGGGCTTGGTCCTCTTGTTTCATCTCTCAAGATTTCCCAGGGCTCTTTCCCTTTCTCCAGTGAAGTGAACACATGTGGCTGATAAATGCAAAGTCCCAGTGAGACAATGTTGCTGTAGTTCTCCAACATCACATCTCTGTACAAGTCCCTCTGTTTCAGGTCTAGGCACTCCCATTCCTCCTGAGGGAAATCTACAGCCACATCCATGAGTATTATCAGCTGAGGGGCCATGACTTCCAATTCCCAGAGTCAACTAGTCTTCTTCTGGATTCTTCTCTTTCTGTAGCATCATTCTCTGCCACTCAGGGGTCCTCCTGCTTTCAGGTCTAATCTCAGACTCATTTGCCCACTATGCAGCCCCCTCAAAAGTCCCCCGACTGTGGAATGTTCAGCAATTCGCCTGAGGTGGACATTTTTGAGGAGAGAGGCTTACTTTGTTGCCTTCTGCCTTGGCTTTGTCGTGTGGATTGATTATATATTAATCTGAATTGGGTGTTACAAACACTATTAAATATTATTAGTCTGTCTTAGAATTAAACTTTGACATCATTAGAATCATTTTGATTCGTTTTTGCTTGCATATGTCATTTTGTCTCATATAATCTCTGTATTTTTGTCTTGGGTAGAAACATTAACAGTATAGACAGCAGCCATTTTCCTGGCAATATGTTTTTCTTTTTCTTTTTTTTTAAATTATGTAGAGTATGTTTGGGAATAAACTTAAATATGACTTAGAAGAAATTAGGTGGTAGTGTGTGCTGAGTTGTGTCTGAGTTAATAGAAAATGAGTTAGAATGAAGGCTTTTTTAGTTAAACACTTTGAGATTAATGTATCTGGATTTGTTAAAAATCTAATACTGTGGCTCAGTGCCTGTAGCTCAGTGGCTAGGGCGCCAGCCACATACACTGGAGATGGCGGGTTGGAACCCAGCCGAGGCCTGCCAAACAACAGTGACAGTTACAACTGAAAAAAAAAAAAAAAATAGCCGAGCATTGTGGCGGGCACCTGTAGTCCCAGCTACTTGGGAGGCTGAGGCAATAGAATCGCTTATGACCAAGAGTTTGAGGTTGCTGTGAGCTGTGATGCCACAGCACTCTACCCAGGCTGACATAGTGAGACTCTGTCTCAAAAAACAAAAACACGAAAAAACTAATACTGTGTAGTGTTTCTCAGTTGTTAATATCCAAATGATGATTTCTAGAGACATTTGTTGCAAAAACACAAAAGAAAAGGCATAGGCTGGAAATTCTGGTAATTTTAGTAAATCTCTGGACAAATGGGAAGAAGTTTGAATTTTCATCTGTTATGCAGTAGGGTTATTAGTACAGTTCATTAGGGGTGCCACCTAGATTCTGTTGGGGGTTTCAGGTAATATACATAACTACTGTGCTAGCTTTCTAATAATGGAAAAGTTCTGAATTCCAGTAAGGAATTTTGGTCTTTATTAACAGCTCTACACAAGATTGAATTAAAATAAGGATTAATGGGTGGTGCCTGTGGCTCAAGGAGTAGGGCGCCAGCCCCATATACCGGAGGTGGAGGGTTCAAACCCAGCCCTGGCCTAAAACTGGCCCCCCAAAAAAACTCCATAAAATAAGGATTAAAATTGAGTATTTTTATTTCTTTGTACTTCCAGTGGCAAAAGATAAACAGCAATGAAAAAAAATTCTTTGGTTTTTATTTTTTAGAACATAGATTTTTTTTTTTTGAGATTGTCTCACTATGTTGCCCTCAGTAGAGTGCAATGACGTCACAGCTCACAGCAACCTCAAACTCTTAGACTTCAGGGATTTTCTTGCCTCAACCTCTCAATAGCTGGCGCCCACCACAATGCCTGGCTATTTTTTTGTAGTTGTTGTCATCGTTGTTTAGCAGGCCCGGGCTGGCTTTGAACCCACCAGCCCCAGTTGGTACATGTGGCAGGCACCCTAATCACTGCTCTACAGGCACCGAGTCATGGTGTCTTTTTTTTGTTGTTGTTTGTTTGTTTTTGTTTTTGAGATAGTCTATGTCACCCTCTGTAGAGTTCTGTGTTGTCACAGCTCACAGCAACCTCTAACTCTTGGAGTTAAGGGATTCTCTTGCCTCAGCCCCTGAGTAGCTGGGACGACAGGCGCCTACCGCAACACATGGCTATTTTTTGGTTGCAGTTGTCATTGTTGTTTAGCAGACCTGGGCCAGGCTCAAACCCGCCAGCCTTGGTATATGTGGCCAGTGCCCCACTCCCTGAGCACTGAGCCAGTCATGATATCATTTAAAGACACATAGATTCAAAGCAAGAGTAGATATTTACAGTGTTTAGGTTTGAGAATACATTCTTTATTTTGTTTTTGTCCACGTAGTGAAGTTATTATTCCTTAGATAAATGTAGTTGTATTTGCTTGGTATGGTTACTGAGGGTACTCTACTTTATTGAACATTTTACATGCTTCATGTGTCTATACTTGACAGCTTCAAACTCTGCACCTTTGAGATAACATGCATCAGCCATAACAGGATAATTTTATACTTGGGCTTGAGATGGCCTCTCTAGGTAAATAGAAATTAGCCAAGGGTGCTTTAAAGGCTCCATTCTGGAATTTTTTTCGTCTCTCCACTTTCTAGAAGTATAGCTCATAGTCATTATCTTTTATGAGGCGTTTCTAGTCTAGGAAAGGGTTAATTTTTAAAATAACTTTATTCAGATAAAATACACATACCATATAATTCACTCATTTAAGCTGTATAATACAGTGTTTTTTTTTTTTTTTTTTTTTTTTTGTCGAGACAGAATCTCACATCTCACTTTATAACCCTCGGTGGAGTGCTGTGGTGTCACACAGCTCACAGCAACCTCCAACTCCTGGGCTTAGGTGATTCTTTTGCCTCAGCCTCCCGAGTAGCTGGCACTATAGGCGCCTGCCACAACGCCTAGGTATTTTTTTGTTGCAATTTGGCTGGGGTCAGGTTTGAACTCGCCACCCTCGGTATATGGGGTTGGTGCCCTACTGACGGAGTCACAGGCACCGCCCAATGTAGTGATGTTTTTAAGACATTCATAGATACATGGAAGCCATCACCACACTCAAGGTTAGAACTTTTTTTTTTTTGAGACAGAGTCTCACTATGTTGTCCTCGGTAGAGCACTTTGGTATCACAGCTCACAGCAACCTCCAACTCTTGGGCTTAAGCGATCTCTTGCCTCAGCCTCCAAAGTAGCTGGGACTATAGGTGCCCCTCACAATGCCCAGCTGTTTCTTGGTTGCAGTTGTCATTGTTGTTTAGCTGGCCCAGGCTGGGTTTGAACCCACCAGACTTGGTGTATGTGGCTGGCGCAGTAACCACTGTGCTGCCTATGGACGCCAAGCCAAGTTTAGAACATTTTTATCACCTCAGAAAGAAGCCCAGTACGCATTTGTCAACTCCCTATCTCCTGCTAGCCTCTGAAAGTGCTAGCCCTACAGGTGTTCTAGCCACCTGGCTCAGAAAATCCATTAAAATGACACAAATAAGTTATATCTATTGTAGAAAAAACATATAATGCAGTTACACATTAAATTATGTAACTCAGTTATAGTTATGTAAACCCACCATCTATAGGTAACTCCTGTTCATCTTTTAGTGCCAGTTTTTTGGCTGTGATTCTTAAAGTGGTCTCAAGTATACAAATATTTTCTATTCCAGATTTTTACCTTACCAGATAGAAGAGTTTAAATCTTTTCTTTCTTGAAGCTGAATAAAATGATAGTCTTTTAGCAGAATTTCCTAGCAGCATGGTGAGATATTTTAAATTCAGTTAGGCTGGCTAGCCTTTTTTTAAAAAATGGGGAGATGGTGGGTACATATTGGGGAAAGTAGAGACGGAATAGAAAAAGAAGGAAACAATTGTCTATTTCTGTATAATTAGCAGAACATGCTGGGCCTTTGTCTGCAATTTCCATTTTATAGATTAGTCTTCCTGAATATTCTGCTTATACTTTATTATTTTATTCTATATGCTCTAATCATGGGCCTAAAGTTTGGAGACCTGTTGAATAATTTTGTTTGTTTTGACTTTCCATGGAATGTTCATCATGGGAATCACTTTTGGTAAGATTGTTTAGTCACGTTAGGATATTTGAAATTCTACGTTTTATAAATGTCAGTAGAGAAGTACGAGTATATCACTCAATAATTGGATGTAGAAGCTTGGGTCATTGGCACAGTTTTGTGGTGATAATTTTCTCTTACTGCTAAAGCAATCCATTTGTGAATTCTCTTATCCTTAACTCACTCTTCTAGAATTCCGAGAGGACCTGTGCAACAGCCTCTGGAGGATCGAATCTTCACTCCCACTGTCTCAGCAGTCTACAGCACGGTCAGTATCTCACAGATGTTTTGTTATATTGTGTGTCTTCTTTTGCACTTGAGCTCCTGGTATTATAGGCAATGTTTGTACAACAGAGGATTTTTGATGAAAACTTCAACAAAATTCTGAATAGAATTAAATGTTATAATAAGGTGAACAGGCCCTTTCCCCATCATGTAAGAAGTGGAGGTACAAGAAACATTATGTTAAGATAGATTTATTTGTACATCTGTCCTCTTGTTTCACTTTCTATTAACACTGTATCATTCTTTGACTTGTATTATGATTTGTTTTATTTTATTTATTTATTTATTTATTTATTTATTTATTTATTTATTTATTTATTTTTGTAGAAACAGAGTCTCACTTTATCACCCTTGGTAGAGTGCCGTGGCATCACACAGCTCACGGCAACCTCCCAACTCCTGGGCTTAGGTGATTCTCTTGCCTGAGCCTCCCGAGTAGCTGGGACTACAGGCGTGTTTTAGACATTGAGTTTTGTTTTCTTTTTGGATTTTTTTTTCTTAAAATTCTTTGGTTTACTTTTTTTTTTTTTAATGACAGTATAGTTCTGTCACCCTGGGTAGAGTGCAGTGGCATGATCATAGCTCACTGCAAGCTTAAACTCATGGGCTCAAGGATTCTCTTGCCTCAACCTCCCGAGTAGCTAGGAGTATAGGAGCGCTTCATGATACCTGGTTAATTTTTCTATTTTTTGAAAAATTTATTTATTTATTTATTTATTTATTTATTTATTTATTTATTTATTTATGAATGACAGAGTCCCCCTCAGTAGAGTGCCATGGTGTCACAGCAACCTCAAACTCTTGGGCTTAAGCAATTCTCTTACCTCAGCCTCCCAAGTATCTGGGACTACAGGCGCCCTCCACAACGCCTGGCTATTTTTTTTTTTTTTTTCTTAATTGTTGGGGATTCATTGAGGGTACAAGAAACCAGGTTACGCTGACTGCGTTTGTTAGGTAAAGTCCCTCTTACAATTGTGTCTTGCCCCCAAAAGTTTTGTCACACACCGAGGCCCCCCCTTCCCTTTCTGCTCTTCTTTTCCCCCACCCCCTCAATCCTTCTCTCTCTCTGTTCTCCCCTTCCCCCGACCCCCCACCATGTACTAGGTCATTAATTGTCCTTATAGCAAAATTGAATACCAAGGATTCATGATTCTCCATTCTTCTGATGCTTTACTAGGAATGATGTGTTCCACTTCCATTTAGGTTAATACAAAGGATGTAAAGTCTCTATCTTTTTTAATGGCTGAATAGAAGTCCATGGTATACATATACCACGGCTTGTTAATCCATTCCTGGATTGGTGGGCATTCAAGCTGTTCACCCATTTTGCCCGGCTGTTTTTTTTTATGCAGTTGTCATTGTTTTTGCTGGCCTGGGCTGTGTTCAAACCCACCAGCCTTGGTATATGTGGCTGGTGCCCTACCCACTGAGCTATGGGCACTGCCAGTTTTTCTATTTTTAGTAGAGTCAAATTTCCTTTCTTGCTCAGGCTGATGTGGAACTCCTGAGCTCAAGCCAACCTCTTGCTCTGGCCTCCTAGCATGCTAAGATTGCAGGCGTGAGCTGTTTTAGGCAGGCCTGATTTTTACTTTTTAAAGATACTGCTGTATTTTGTACCTATTCTGGAAGGATGAAGGATTTTAGGCAGTAAAAAATTAACCTTAAAATAAGATGGTGTTCACTTTATGATAAATTGTTTTTATTCTTGGCAATTTAAGTCACTCTTTCACTTATACAGTGTTACTGTGCACACTGTTAACTAAATGGGTAGGGACATGGTTGACCAAGTGCTTTGAAGTCCCTAGTCTTCCCTTTTGTCAGCCTTAGAATTATGTACTGGTTATTAGTCTTCTAGTGTTTAGGCTTATTAGCATTATTTCTGTGTTGTAAAATAAAGGCTAACCCTCAATCCACCAGTTGGTGCCCATATGTTAGTTTTATTGAGTTGGTTAAATTCCTTCAAAGGTAGTTAAGACTCCTGGGTAATCAGTCTTCCAAAATTATACAGTGATTTTGCTTTTTCTTGTCTGGTACACAGGATTTATGCCCTGTTGTCAGCCCTTTTAGATAGGTTTTCTGCTTTCTGATTATTAAAGAAGCATCAATAGATCATCTCAACTTTTTGAATACACTCATGATACATATTTTTTAGGCTGGTATATTGTATTTATAGTATTTCTATTAACCTGGTTTGTAGAAGATTGTCCTCAAAACATTTTTAGGAATGGGAAAAGATGCTTACGTCATATTCTACATTTTCCATAAATGAGTGATTGATCATATGAACAAAAAAAACTAAGGAAATATTTTTTAAACTTTACTTAGAGCAGCATATATATGGCACATAGTAGAGGAGAAATGGCAAAATTAAAGAGGCATAAGCTTTTTGAAACATATTAATTGATAACTTTCCTATATTGGCATGCTTCTGTAATACATAGATACTGTGGAATTTTACTGTGTGATATAGTTTTGTTTTGCATACCTTTTTAAAGAGAAATCAGATATTATAACTATTAGTGTGTTTTTAGTATATTTGTAGAGATAAATGGAATGATAATATTGCTATAAGAAGCAGCAGTGTACATTCTAGGAGATTGGAAAAAATTCCAGTTTCTTACGAAAAATTCCAATTAATATGTTATTTTAATTACTTCCTAATATATAAATTGCTCTTTAATACTGTTAAGTATCATGATTGGCTCGGCGCCTGTGGCTCAACAGGCTAGGGCGCCAGCCACGTACGCCTGAGCTGGCGGGTTCGAATCCAGCCCGGGCCCGCCAAACAAGAATGACGGCTGCAACCAAAAAGTGGCCGGGCGTTGTGGCGGGCGCCTGTGGTCCCAGCTACTTGGGAGACAGAGGCAGGAGACCCGCTTGAGCCCGGGAGTTGGAGGTTGCTGTGAGCTGTGAAGCTACAGCACTCTATCCAGGGTGACAGCTTGAGGCTCTGTCTCAAAGAAAAAAAAAAGTATCATCATTTTTAGCCAGTTTATACTTTATTTGTAAAGTCTTGCTTATTTCTGTTACTCTGTATCTTTATGTAATAAGAAAATCATACTTTCAGGTCTTTATCTAAGTCACTGTTAAGTATTGATTAGACCAAGATATCAGTGGAGACACCTCTCCAGAGACAAATTTATCCAGAGTTGGTCAATATTCCTTAGGTGATAGTGTCCAGCCAGATGTAGATCCGCTTAATCATCCTATCATTAGCACTGAATAACATTCTGCCTTTTTTTTTTTTTTAATTTGTTCATTTGTTTTATTTTTTGAGACAGTCTCACTCTGTTTACCGATTGAGTGGTATATCATCATACCTTACAGCAATCTCAAACTCTTGGGCTCAAGCGGTTCTCTTGGAGTAGCTGAGACTGTTGGAGCCTGCCACAACATCCAGCTATTTTTAGAGACGGGGTCTTGCTCTTGCTCAGGCAGGTCTTTTAACTCCTGAGCTCAAGTGATCCACCCACTTTCGCCTCCCAGAGTGCTAGGATTAAAGGTGTGAATGCCTGTGCCAGACCTGCTGTTTCTTTACAGTATTAAATCAGTAAATCATATATATATATGTGTGTGTGTGTGTGTGTGTGTGTGTGTATTTTTTTTTCTTTTTTTTTGAGATAGATTGTCATTATATTGTTCTCTGTAGAATGCTCAGGCGTCACATGCTCCGGCATTACAGCTCACAGTAACCTCAAACTCTTGGGCGTAAGCGATTCTCTTGCCTTTCCTTTCAAGTAGCTGGGACTACAGGCTCTTGGGACGAATGGGACCTGACACGATGCCCGACTATTTTTTGTTCTTTTTTAGTTGTTGTTAGCAGGCCTGGGCCAGGTTGGAACCCGCCAGCCCCCGTGTATGTGGCCAGCACCCTAACCACTGTGCTATGGGTGCCGAGCCAGTTGAACTAATTTTTTGACCTATACTTTTTAAGGACCATTTTAGTTATTTTTACTTCTCAGCTTTTTTTTTGATACATGCATTGAATGTGTGATGATCAGACTAAGGTAATTAGGATGTTTATCACCTCAAACATTTATCATTTCATTGTGTTGGGAACATTTCAGATTTTCTAGCTATTGTGAAAGATGCAGTAAATTATTGTTAGTTATAGTCACCCTGCTTTGCTGTTGAACACTTAGAATTTATTCCTTCTAACTGTATTTTTGTACCTACTAGCCACCCTCTCTTCCTTTCTCTGCCCCTCTCTATTCTTGGTTCCCAGCCTATGGTGACTATTATTCTACTATATAATCTACTTTTTTTAACTCCCACATATGAGTGAGAATAGAAACATTTAACTTCCTATGCCTACCCTAGTTTAATTCACTTAACACAATGACTTCTAGTTGGATCTCTGTTACTGTAAAAGACAGTGTTTCATTCTTTTTACTGTTAAATAGTATTTCATTGTATTTAGGCACCACATTTTCATTATCTTTTCATTGGTTGTGGGCACTTCTTTCCTATCTTGGCTATTTGAATAGTGCTGTATTAAACATGGGCATGCAGCTATCTCTTATTCTTTGATAAAATGATTTCCTTTCTTTTGCCTAAATATCCATCAGTGGGAGTTATGGATCATATGTTAGATGATTTAGTATTTTTAGGAACCACCATACTATTTTTCTTTTCTTCTTCTTCTTTTTTTTTTTTTTTTTTTTTTGTGAGACAGAGCCTCAAGCTTTCACCCTGGATAGAGTGCTGTGGCATACCAGCTCATAGCAACCTCCAATTCCTGGGGTCAAGCAAGTCTCCTGCCTCTGGCTCCCAAGTAGCTGGAACTACAGGTGCCCACCACAACGCCTGGACATTTTTTGGTTGCAGCTGTCCTTGTTGTTTGACGGGCCCCGGGCTAGATTCGAGCCTGCCAGCTCAGGTGTACGTGGCTGGCGCCTTCGCTGCTTGAACCACAGGCGCCGAGCCTCTTCTTCTTTTATTTTATTTTATTATTACTATTTTTTTGACACAGCATCTCACTCTGTTGCCCTGGGTAGAGTGCTGTGGTATCATAGCTCACAACAACCTCAAACTCTTGGACTCAAGTGATTTTCTTGCCTCAGCTTCCTGAGTAGCTAGGACTACAGGTGCCCACCACAATGCCCAGTTCTATTTTTAGTGGAGATCACTCAAGCAGTCCACTCACCGTGGCCTCCCAAAGTGCTGGGATTATAGGTGTGAGCCACCCAACCTGGCTGCCATAATTTACATTTCCATGAGCAGTATACTAGTGTTTTCCTTTCCATGCATACTTTGCAAGTGCATTTCTTTCTTCCTTTATTTTGTTGGAGACAGAGCCTCATTTTCTTGCCTCTGGTAGAGTGCCTGGCATCATAGCTTATAGCAACCTCAAACTCTTGGCTTCAGGCCATCCTCTTGCCTCAGTCTCCCAAGTAGCTGGGATTACAGGTACCTACCACAACACCTGGCTACTTTTTTGAGATGGGGTCTCGCTCTTGCTCAGGCTGGTGTTGAACTCATGAGCTTAAGCAGTTTACTCACTTTGTCCTCCCAGAGCGCTAGGATTTTAGGCATGAGCCACTGTGCCTGGCTTTTTTTTTTCTTTCATTTTTTTGAGGAGACAGAGTCTTACTGTATTACCCAGGCTAGAGTGTAGGGTCACTTACACTTGTCATAGCTCACCGCAACTTCAAACTCTTGGGCTCAAGCAATCCTCTGGCAGGTTCGAACCCATCCCGGGCCTGTGAAACAACAAGGACAACTAAAAAAAAAAAAAAAAAGAACAAAAACCCAACAATGACAACCGCAACAACAACAAAAATAGCTGGGCATTGTGGTGGGCACTTGTCATCCCAGCTACTTGGGAAATTGAAGCAAGAAAATCGCTTAAGCCCAAGAGTTTGAGGTTGCTGTGAGCTGTGACGTCATGGCACTCTAGTGAGGGTGACATGGTAAGACTGTCTCAAAAAAGAAAGAAAAGAAAAGAAAAAAGAAATGTCCCCTTTGGAAATGTAAAAAATCAAATACCTTTTTTTTTAAACTGTTTTTTTGGTTTTGTTTTTTAGAGACAGGATCTCACTCCGTTGCCCAGAATAGAGTGCAGTGGTGCCATCATAGCTCACGGTAGCCTTCAATTCCTGGGCTCAAATGATCCTCTACTTTGGTCTCCCAAAGTGTAGGGATTACAGGCATAAGCCACTGTGCCCGGCCAGGAGAACTGCTTTAAGGCATATTAAGCATAAAAATGACTGCCAGTGTTTTAAGAATTAAAAAAATGTTTTAGAGCTGGGGTGATTTCTGTGTGTTACCCAAACTCCTGGGCTTAGACAATCTTTCTGCCACCTCCATCTCCTGAGTAGTTGAGATTACAGATGTGCACTACCATATCCAACTCACAAATTTAAATTTAGGTGCTTTTATATCTATAGCAAAAGTTAATTATGTAAAGATTTCAGTCAACAAATAAGCTTTGTTAGTAATTCCTAGGTATCTACTAATGAATCTTTTTACAATATCCAGTTATTCCTAAGAAACGGGTAGTGGGCTTTTGGTAGTGTAGTCATCTTCATGATATTACTGCTTCCAATTCATGAACATGGAATGTTTTTCATATTTTTGGTTATTTTTCAATTTTTCATTAGTGTTTTATTATGCTCCTAGTAGAGATCTCTCACTTCCCAGGTAATTTATTCCTAGACATTTTATTTAGTCTTTTGTAGATGTCGTAAATGGAATTGCTTTTTAAAAATTTCTTTCTTCTTTAGTTCAGTGTTGGTGTATAGAAGCATTATTGCTTTGTGTATATTAACTTTATGTCCTGCAACTTTACTGAACTTAGGAAATCTAAGACTTTTGGTAAAGCTTTTAGGATTTCTATTTGTAAGATTATGTTGCATGCAAAGAGGGACAGTTTGACTTTGTCTTTTCCAATTTCTATGCTCTATTCATTTATTTAGTGTTTTTAACGCCATAGCTTCCAGAAGAAAATATGCTCTTTATTTCTGTCTCTTGTATAATTGGTCTGGCTAGGACTTCTGGTACAGTGTTGAGTAAAGTTAACGAGAGTTATTATCCTTTTCTTAGTCCAGTTCTAGAGCAAAAGCTGTCAACATTTTTCCGTTTAACATAAGGTGTGGATTTGTCATATAATGTACTCTATTGTGTTGAGGTATGCTCCTCCTCTATATAGTTTCTTAAGGTTTTTTTTTTTTTTTTTTTTTTTTGAGACAAGATCTTACTGTTTGCCCTGGTCAGAGTGCAGAGGTACTATTAGAGCTCACTGCAACGTCAAACTTCTGGGCTCAAGAGAACCTTCTGCTGCAGCCTTCCAAGTACCTGGGACGACCATACCTCCCTAAATTTTTTTATTTTTGGTAGAGAGAAAGTCTCACTCTTGCTCAGGCTGATCTTAAACTTATGAGCTCAAGCAATCTTCCTGCCTTGACCTCTCAGTGTGTCAGGATTATAGGCTTAAGCCACTATGCCTAGGGTTTGGTTTTTCTGTTAATTGTGAAGGAATGTTCAGTTTTTATCAAGTGCTTTTTCTGCATTTATTGAGTTGATGGTATGTTTTTTGTCCATTCTGTTGATGTGATATATCAAGTTTATTGATTTTCTGATGTCAAATCATTTTTACATCCCTGTGATAAATCCTACTTGATCATAGGGAGTGAATTTTTTAGTATTCTAGTAGATTTTGTTGGCTAGCATTTTGTTGAGGACTTTTGCATCAGTTATAGTGATCTATAGTTGATTTTTGTTTCTTTTTTCTCCTGTGTCCTTGTCCTTGTCTGATATTTGGATTAGGAGGGTAATGATGCATTTGTGGAATGAATTTGGAAGAATTTGTTAAGAATTTGCAGGGAATTGACACTTAACCCTTCTTGAAATGTTTGGTGGAATCTGGCAGTGATATTATCAGATTCTGGTGTTCTCTTTGATAGAAGAATTTTTATTACTGATTCAATCACATTTTTTGTTACTGGTCTGTTTAGCTTTTCTGTTTCTTCTTGGTTCAGTCTTGGTACATTGTATAGGAATTTGTCCATTTTTGTTAGGTGTTTTAATTTATTAGTATGTAATTGTTCGTAGTAGTCTATGATGATTTTTTATATTTCTGCGATATTAGTTGCAGTGTGTCCTTTTATGTTTTTGATTTTATTTATTTTGGACATTTTTCTCGGTTAGTCTAGCTAGTAGTTTGTTGTTATTGTTTATCTTTTCAAAAAACCAAGTTTTCTTTTCATTGATGTTTTGTATTTTTAAGTTTCAGTTTTACTGTCTTTTAAATTTCAGTTTGATGTGAGGGTACGAACAACCAGGTCAAAATACTTGATTATGTTAGGTAGAGTCCCTTGTGTGGTTATGTCAATCTTATTTTTTTTAACCTGATATTTATTATTGATTTTTGCAAGTTTTGGGTTTAATTTGTTGTTCTTCCCTGAGGTACATCATTAGTTTGTGCATTTGAAATTTTTCTACTTGTAAGATGTAGGGGTGTGTTATTATAAAACCTTTCATACTGCTTTCCTCCTATGTCATAGTTTTTTGTATGTTGTATTTCTATTTTATTTGTCTCAAGAAATGTTTAAATTTACTACTTAATTTCTTCATTGACCCATTGGTTGTTCAGGAGCATATTATTTAATTTCCATGTATTTGTATGGTTTATAATGATAACTGGATATGATTTTAGTTCTTTTAAATTTATTGAGACTTGTTTTGTGGCCTAACTTGTGGTCTGTCCTTGAGAAGGTTCCATATACTGATGAAAAGAATGTATATTCTATAGCCATTGGATGAAATGCTTTATATCTGTCTTGTTAGATGGTTTAAAATGTGGTTTACAGTTGGGTGTGGTGGCTCACACCTATAACCATAGCACTCTAGGAGGCCAAGGCCAGGAGTATTGCTTGAGCTCAGGAGTTCAAGACTAGCCTGAGCAAGAGTGAGACCGTGTCTCTACTAAAAATAGAAACAATTAACCGGATGTTGTGGTAAGTGCCTATAGGCCCAGCTACTTGGGAGATTGAGGCAGGAGGATTGCTTGAACCCAGGAGTTTGAGGTTGCCGTGAGCTGGGCTGATGCTATACAACTCTAACCTGGGCAACAGAGTGAGACTCTGTCTCAACAAAACACATGCGGTTTAAATCCTAGGTTTCTTCTTTGATTTTTCTCTCTGGATAATCTATCTGTATAATGCTAAGAGTGGGATGTTGAAGTTCCCAAAATTATTTTATTATAATTTATCTCTCCCTTTAGATCAAATAATTTTTGCATTTTAATATATATGTTCTGTCCATTGTTGGGTGCATATATATAGAGGATGCAAAAAAAAATGTATACATGTTTTAAGAAAGGAAAAAACTGTATTGAATTGGTAATGCTCAAGTCATGTTTGACTTCTGTAATCACACGAGGTGCTGAATGTGACTTGTATTCATCTTTTGTTTTTGGTATATATTGAGTACTATAATTTTAATAACTCTTTTCTTTTTTAAAGTGTGTTTTTTTTGGCATCTTCTTTGTTTACAGTTTATATCCTTTTGTTTAAGTTATGTCTTTCTATAATGGCTTTCTTTGATGCTTTTTATTTTTGACTTACACTTTGTTTTATTTGACTTATGCTTGGTTTTGGTTTTTTTGCTTGGAATATATCTTTTCATCTCTTTACTTTCAGTGTATGTGTGTCTTTATAGGTAAAGTGGGTTTCTTATAGGCAGCATATAATTGGGTTATTAGTTTTAAAATTTATTCAGCCAGTTTATGGTTTTTAAGTGGGAAATCTAATGCATTTACATTCAAAGTTATTATTGATGTGTATTTAACTCCTTTTGCTTTGTTAATTATTTCTAGCTGTTTTGTATATCTTTTGATCCTTCCTTCCCATCTTATTGTACATCATTGCACTTTGGTGTTTTCTGTAATGATAAACTTTTATTTTATACTTTTTGCTTTTCTGTATATCTGCCTTAGTAGTGAGTTTAACATTTTTCTGTGTTCTGTGATGGTGATTATTGTCTTTTGGCCTCTAGTCCCTTTTTTAAAAACAGCTTTATAGAGGTATATTTAATAGATAGTAGTTCAAAGTGTACAATTTGATAAGATGTATTGCACATATATACCCCCCATGATACTCTTTTTTTTTTTCCTCTCTTTTGAGGCAGAGTCTCACTTTTTCACCCCTAGTAGAGCGCGGTGGTGTCCTAGCTCACAGTTACCTCATACTCTTGGGCTTAAGCAATTCTCTTGCCTCAGGCTCTCAAGTAGCTGGGACTACAGGTGCCTGCCACATTGCCTGGCTATTTGTTTTGTTGTTACAGTTGTCATTGTTTGGTAGGCCCGGACTGCCAGCCCTTGGGGTATGTGGCCAGTGCCCTAGCTGCTGAGTTATAGGTGCCGAGCTAATGCCTGGTTATTTTTAGAAACAGGGTCTCACTCTTGCTCAGGCTGGTCTTGAATTCTTGAGCTCAAGCAATCCATCTGTTTCAGCTTCCCAGAGTGCTGAGATTATAGGTGTGAGCCACTATGCCTGGCCTTCCCCTATAATACTTAACTATGATCAAGGAATTTTCCCTATTAGTCACTTAAAAAAATTTCCTTATGCCTCTTTCTAATCCTTCCTTTTTGCCTTTTCCCATCATTGATCTGCTTTGTGTCATTATTGATTTACATATATATATATGTATTTTTCCCCCCTCCCCTGAGACAGTCTTACTTTGTTGCCCTTAGTAGAGTGCTGTGGCATCATAACTCAGAGCAATCTCAAACTCCTGAGCTCAGGTGATTCTCTTGCCTCAGCTTCCCAAGTAGCTGGGACTACAGGCACCTGCCACAACGCATAGCTATTTTTATTTTTTATTTTTTTTGTTTGCTTTTTATTTTATTTACTTTTTATTTATTTATTTATTTTTGACTGTCTCCCTTTATCGCCCTCGGTAGAGTGCCATGGCATCACACAGCTCACACCAACCTCCAACTCCTGGGCTTAGGCAATTCTCTTACCTCAGCCTTCCGAGTAGCTGAGACCACAGGCGCCCACCACAATGCCTGGCTTATTAATCACAGCTATATTTAGAGATGGGATCTCGCTCTGGCTCACCTCTCTACTTATGAGTTCAAGCAATCCACCCTCCTTGGCCTCCCAGAGTGCTAGGATTATAGGCGTGAGCCACTGCGCCTGGCCTTGATTTATTTATAGTTTTTAGATTTCTGTATAAATGGAATCATGCAGTATGCACTTATTTTTTCTGCTGAGCATAATTATTTTGAGACCCCTGTCTTTACTAAACATAGAAAAATTAGATGTCAGCTAATTTAATGCACCAATCAGATGTCATGGTGTATGCTTGTAGACCCAGCTCCTCAGGAATTTGAGGTTGCAGTGACCTACAATGATGCCACTGCACTCAAACCAGGGTAATAGAGCAGGATTCTGTCTCAGCACTGCCACCCCACACAACAAACAAAACCATGTTAGTATTTGTGTAAGTATTTAACATCCAGTGTCATCTTTGGAATGTCTAATTTAATAATAATAGAAAAGTAAAGTCATTTAATGAACTGATAAATGTGTAACATGTGAAACTTCTAAAATTACAGGGTAAAAGACTTGTAATTATAATTACCTATGTGTTAAATACTGTTAATATATGTATTTCCTTTTTTAACTTAGCCATTGCCATATAATTACAGATACTGCTTTATTTACAATAATTCCACACAAAATATTTATGTAGAAATCATGGAATTTTAACAGGGTTGTCCAGGTGTTACTGCAGTTGTACATTATTGTCACATTATTTTGAGAAATTATTTCTCTCTTTTTCATTTATATGGGAATGTAACATTGGGAAAATAACTCCTGTGCTTTTCATGTTTTTTTTTTTTTAATTGAGATGGAGTCTCACTTTGTCACCTTGGCGCTGGCATCACAGCTCACAGCAACCTCCAACTCTTGGGCTCAAGTGATTTTCTTGCCTCAGCCTCCCAAGTAACTGGGACTACAGGTGCCTGCTCAAAGCCTGGCTTTTTTTGTTGTTGTTGTTTAGCCTGGGCTGGGTTCCAACTAACCGGCCCTGGAGCATGTGGCTGGCACCCTAACCACTGAGTCCAGGGTACCCCTCTCCTGTGCTTTTCAAATGCCATGTTTTACAGATGGCCATAGTGGATACAGTTTTTGTCTTTGGAACTTTCTGTGGAATGTCAGTACTATTTATTTTTGATATTGTATAACTGCTTTCTGTTAAAATGTATGATATTTGTCATTTCTGAAATTTATGTTTATGCAAACATATTTTGCTCTCAAAACAGTAGATAATAAACTTTATTAAGGAGTTAACATTTAGCCAGGCACAGTGGCTCCCGCCTGTAATCCTAGCACTTTGGGAAGCACAGGCTGGCAGATTGCTTGAGCTCAGGAGTTAAACACCCTGTCTCTACTAAAAATAGAGTGTTGTGGCAGGTACCGGTAGTCCCAGCTACTCAGGAGGATGAGGCAAGAGGATCATGTAAGCCCAAGAGTTTCAGGTTGCTATGAGCTATGATGCTATGGTACTCTACTGAGGGTGACATCGTGAGGGTGTCCCTCCAAAAAAAATAAAAAGTTAACTTTTTAAAAGTTAAAGGTTAAAAAGAATGTAGTCAATGCCTGTATTATGAACTACTAATTCCCTATATAGAAGAATTAAGGAGGTAGGTGTCTTGACTTGCAAAGATCTTGTGTGTGTTAAGTGGACAGAAAAAAGTCATTGCATAATTATTGTATCGTTGCATTTAATTTTAAGATAAACATTTGTAAACATAGAGGAAAGTTCAGAAGAATGTATTTTGGACTATTAATGGTTTTGGCACTAGGAATAGGGTGAAATTTGAGGGTTCAATTGGATACTATTTCTTTTTTTTTTTTTTTTATTTTTTTTGAAATGTCACCCTCAGGTTTGAACCCGCCAGCTCCGGTATATGTGGTTAGTGCCATAGCCATTGAGCTACAGCCTCTGAGCCTTTGGCACTATTTCTTTTACTTAAAACAAAACCAAGAAGCCGTGTTTGTTATTAATTTAGCAATTGAAAAGGGAAATAAACCTCCAGGGTTTTATTTTTTCCTCACAGTCTTAGTAGCTGTAGTCTGATATGTCAATTTGTAATTTTGTCCTGATTCATTCATTATATGGAAATGGCTTTTCACAGTGGGCTTAAAATTTTCTGAAAGATAAAAAATATATATTGGATTCACAGTAATAAATTGTGGCTTGCACTTTGTTTTTGTTTTCCTATATTTGTTTTACCTAAGTTTTCTTTTTCTTTTTTTTTTTTTTTTTTGAGACAGAGCCTCAAGCTGTCACCCTGGATAGAGTGCAGTGGCATCACAGCTCACAGCAACCTCCAATTCCTGGGCTCAAGCGAGTCTCCTGCCTCCGCCTCCCAAGTAGCTGGGACTACAG